>JASDQU010244989.1:64993-87655 GCA_032191745.1 Picea mariana
TTGAACCTTTGTATTCCCTTTCAAGAGTGATGTGATGGCTGGAGGATGATATCGATAAAGTGCCAAAAATGGGGAATTTTTTTATCAAGTATGGAATGATGTTTTGTACCACCATTCCGCTAAGGGAAACCATTTGACCCATTGCGTTTGTTTATCAGATGCAAAGAAGCGAAGATATAATTATAGAAATTTATTCAGAATGTAAATTTTCCCATTAGATTGAGGGTGGTAAGATGAACTATGAACTAATTGAGTACCAAAAAAAGAAAATAATTCAGTCCAAAAATTTCTAGTGAAAATGGGTTCTTTGTCACTTACAATAATCTTGGGGACTCCATGTAATTTTTGAATTGTTTCCATGAATTTTGTAGCTATTGTTCTTTCTTTAAAAGGATGATAAAGAGAGAAGAAATTTGCATACTTTGTTAGTCGATCCACTACTACCATGATGACAATATTTCCTTCTGATTTCAGTAAACCTGTAAGAAAATCCATGAAAACATCTTTCCAATGTTGGCTTGGTATAGATAATGGTTGTAGGAGACCTTAAGTCTTGATTATCTCTCCCTTATTATATTGAAAAACCATAAATTCCAACACAAACCTTTGAACATCATTTTTAAGACCTTCCTAGAAAAAATATTTCTTGAACCTGTGGTATGTTTTCAAGAATCCTGAATGTCCCCCTATAGGAGAAGTGTGCAATTCCAGAAGGATTTTATGTTTGAGTTGGGAATTGTTACATAAGTAGAGGCAATCATCATACCATAACAAATCATTCTTCCATATAAACGTTTCTACTAAACTGGGATCTTCATGTAGTTTTTGAATTATCTTGCATACCTCTTGATATCGATTCCATTATATCCTTGATTCTTCCACCCAATTCGATTGCGGTATAGAAATAACACATAGTGAACCTTTTGTTTCTTCTTATTTCCTAGAAAGGGCATCGACCACAAAATTATGTTTTTCTTTTTTGTACATAATTTAAAAGTCATAACCCAACATCTTTGTAACCCATTTTTGTTCCTCTTATGAAGATAATTGTTTCTCCAAAAAGTACTTCAAACTGTCATGATCTGATTTTACCATGAAGTGTCTTCCTATTAGGTAGGCACGCCATTTCTGAGCTTCATGCAGTATGGCCAACATTTCTTTTTCATAAATGGGTTTGAATAAGTTGTTTCCTTTAAGTTGTCTTCTTTCAAAGGAAAGGGGCCTTTCTTCCTGCATTTAAACTACACCAATTCAATGGCACGAGGCATCACACTCCACAATAAATGTTTTTGTGAAGTCATGTGTGGTTAAGACGGGGGTTGTACACATAGCCTCCTTAAGTTTTAAAATATTTGGTTGCTTCTTCTGTCCAATAAAATGATTTCTTTTTTAATAATGTTGTTAGAGGTTCTTCTATTTGACCATAGTTCTTGAAAAAAATGTAGGAATAGCCTATCAATCATAAGAATCCTCTAATTTTATTCAATGTTTTTGGAATTGGTCATTCCCTTATAGCTTTAATTTTGTTAGGGTCCACTTTTACACCTTCATGAGATACAATCTGACCCAATTACCACTTCTTGAACCCCAAAGGCACACCTGGAAGGCTTTGCATAAAGTTGTTGTTCTTCCAATAGTTGTAATACTATGTCAACATGTTGTACATTCTCTTCCCAAGATTTTTTGTAGATTAGTATGTCATCAAAAAATACTAACACAAATTTTCTAAGGAAGGGCTTGAAAATGGAATTTATCAATATTTGAAATGTTGAAGGTGCATTAGTTAGTCCAAATGGCATAACCAAAAATTCATGATGACCTTCATGTGTTCTAAAAGTTTTTTTTAGGAATTTCTTTATGTCTCATTTTGATTTGATGATATCTTGAACGAAGATCCAACTTAGTCAAGAATTTTGCTCCATGTAATTCATCTAATAATTCATCAATGACAAGATAGGAAACTTATCTTTGATGGTCATTTTGTTGAGTTGTCTATAATATGGACACATACACCATAATCCATCAATTTTTGTAAACAAAACCACTGGTGAACATAAATAACTTTGGCTATGTTGAATGATGCGATCCTATAACATTTCCTGGATCATACATTCAACCTCACTCTTTTGTGCATATGGATACTTGTAAGGACTAATGTTAGGTGGTACACTTCCTGGCAACAAATTAATAGCATGGTCATGGTCTCAAGTAGGTGGAAGACCCTCAGGAATTTCACCAAATACTTTGGAATGATTGTTGATAATTATTTGGAGATCTGATGGAGTCAGGGCTATAGATGTTTGAACATCAATTGAACACAATTGTGAAATTACACCATGGTGTCCTTTTTTGATTAATTTTTCCATTCTATTAGAGCTTGTCACTTTAGAGGGCTTCCCTTGGATACCTCTAAGCTCAATCTCCTTTCCATTTGAGGAAAATATCATAAAAAAGAATTCAAAACCAAAGGCCACTATTCCTAGTGATTGTAACCATTGGACCCCTAATACAACATCAACACCCCCCATTTGGATGGAAATCATGGGGCTATCCAAAACATACTCCCCCATGTTTAGCTTAATACTGTGTAATTTCCCTGAACAATTTATGGTACCTCCATTTGCAATCATTACTTGAAACTCTGGTGCAAGATATACAAAACAATTGAGATCTTTTGCTAATTTGTAATTGATGAAATTGTGGGTGCTACCTGAATCAATAAATATTGTTAAATTTTTATTTTTGATGTATCCTTGTATCTTGAAGTTTTGTGGAGTAATGATACCAGTCAAATCATGACAAGATATTGTTGGAGTAGTCTTTTCTAGATCTGGAGTAGTTTTTTCTAGTATTTTCTAGACTTGTGATGGTTCCAATTCTTGATCTTCTTCCTCTTCAAAGTCTATGTAGAATAATTTCTTTTCACCACATTTATGCCCCTTACTATACTTGTTGTCACAATTGAAACATAGTCCTTTTGCTCATATTTCATCCATTTTATGAGGTGTCAACCTTGTTGGTTGAGATATGGTTGTCTTATCACCCCCAAAATGATCTCTACCTCCAATGCTATACTTGTGTGTAGACTTATTTTTGGCATGAATATGAAGAGAATTTTCCATGGCTTCCATAATACTTGTAGGTTGTCTTAAGAAAAGTTCACGTTTAATGTCTTATTTTAATCTACCCATGTAAGCTTCCAACAAGTGTTCATCACTTAGGTTATCCACCCTTGTGTCCAGTACCAAGAATTCTAAATTATATCTTCAATATCACCTAACTAATTGATTCTTGTCAATTGACTAAAGTAGTATTTTTCCCAAACAATCCCATATTGTGCTTCTAAGTCTCTTGTAAATAAACCCCAAGTGTAGTGACATAAAGGGGGATTCTTTTTCACTATCCATTGATACCATTGATATGGTTTTATCTCAAAGTTCAAGGTTTCTATGTGAATCATTTTCTTATCATCCATAATATTATGTAGTTCAAAATATTTCTCTATTGGGTTCACCCAAGTAAATACCTTTGTACCGTGAAATTTATTTAATTCAATTTTGGGAAAGTTGAATTTAGGACCCCCACTAGAATTAACTTTACTATTAAAGTCACATTCACTAAATGGATTATTATTGGAAGTTTTTTCAACATGATTAATACCTGTATTTCATGAGTCCATTCCATTTGATGTCTCCTTTAGGGAATCTCCCATTTATAGCTTGAAATATCAGGGAATACATATTTTGCATTTCCTTCATGGAATTTTGTATTTTTCTTTTTATGTCATTCTTATTGTCTTCCATATTATTTTCCATATCATCAATATTGTTTTTCATACCCTCCATATTGTTTTCCACCCGATCCATATTCCCTTCCATTACTTAAATTTTTCCTTGTGAGTTTACCCAATTATTGGACTTTTCCCTCACATTCTTAATTTGTTCCTCCAATTTGGACAACCTATTATGTATGTCCTCATTTTCTTCTTAAGCCATAGATGAGGATTCTGGAGGTTTAATAGGTGTTGTCAATTTTTTGGGACCCATATGGAGTAATAATAATAATAATCATCTATTATATATTTATCACAAATTCCAAATCACCTGAAACAAATATTCCAAAAGTAATTATGCCAATTCTAAGTTACATACCTTTAAAACCTTAATTTGGAGTTTGTCCTCTTGGATGACCTTTCTTCTAGTGTATCTCTAACATTTTGGCCCTTATGGGTTTGAAATTTTATTCTATAGTTATATGATATCTCCTCTCTGCAATGCGATAGGTCTGATCAAAATTGGATGTAATATCCCCTCCATTATTTCTAGGAAAGAAAAGCATCAAAGCAATTTTTTTTTTTGCATTAAGGAATTAACAACAACACATGATCACAACAAAGCCTAATCAACAACATCATAAGTAAAATAAGTACGAGCTACTCATCAAGCAAATCACTAACGATGCATTCAATGAATCAACGAATGATCGAGACACATAAGCATGAATAACGTAGAATATTATCACTTCATAATCATCTTGAAATAAATTATGACAACATTCAATGAGATAATGAATAAAAAAAACTACCTGCCCAACCTACCCTGCAAGGTTAGCACCTCCAGGACACATAAGCAATGATCAAGACCAGGTTCCAATTGATTTTAATTATTTAAGGTATCAGGGATGTCGACTATTCTGAGGAACAAGGAGGTTTTGTAAATCCCTCTAAATCAATCACATCTCATATCTCTAGACTAGACCATCAGTCACACATCGACATAGTTTCACTTGCGCAAGAGTAAGCTAGTTCCTTATTCAACAAGTATCAACATCTTTTGTGGAACAATACTCCAATTACTTAATCATGTACACATCAACAATTAAATGACGCAAGAGAAACAAGCTTTAACATAGTCATATGTCAACATACTAATCGTGCAAGAGTATTCTCAACCTTATTTCATGACACAAGGGAGTCTAACTACTTAACAAGTTAGACATCAATATTAAAATCAAGGAGCAAATAATATTACCACATTAAAATTCAAGGCATTAAAGAATGTATTTACTAAATCCATCACACAATAACATAAAATAAGGCACAAGGTAATAGACTTTATTTATTTTTTGCGTAAATAAATCTAATCACATACATTAAATTATGCATCACCTTAAATTGAAGCACAATAATGTCATCAATTAATTCATTGCACAAAGAGATATAAGGTATAAACAATCATTCACTACATCATAATTTTATGCAAAAAGTTTAATCACACCTTCAATCATACCTCAACAAAATTCCAATGACACAAGAGAAATATGCTTTATTTTACATGGAACAAAAAAAATAAGAGCTTGATCAATCATATATCCACCTTCTCTAAAGGAGCAAGCGAAATTCATCTACTAACAATCATAAATTCACTTGGTATAACCGCGCAAGGGAAAACCGATTTCTAGACCATCACATGAGTAGAGGCGTGAAAATAAATCATTACTTAAATTCAATTGCGCACGAAATCCAATCACATAAATTTCAAGGCACAAGGGAATCAATAGTTTACTACATGGCACAAGGAACATAAAAAAACAATCAATCATGCATCAACATTTTTCAAGGGCGCAAGAGTGGTCCACTTGTTTTAAAGGGCGCAATGGAAATTAATACTTATTCAACCTTTTAAGAACAATAAATTAAAACACACGGAAATTTATAGCAAGCTTCATATTTTAGAAAAAGGATGGGTAAGGAATTAAGGGATACCTCTAGGATGAGTAAGTGAAGTGCTCGATACAATATTAAAACATGTATCATAAATATACATCCCATCTCTTAGGGGCATCTTCTGGAGTAAGTAATAAAAGCTAACACTCCTAGGCATTAGGAGAACCTAAAGGAAGACATTGACATAGTAAATTTAACAATGCCTTTACTTTATGTATCAAAAGGTGGTTCTGATGAATCTATTTTTAAACAATAAAAATGAAATCATTCTAACAATAACTAGACAGATAGTACTAAATAAATCAGTAAAAACCATAACTGACGATGGAACTAGTGAAATCAAACTAAAAACAATAAGCATTAAACTCATTTAAATAGATGTATATAAGAATATCCTTTCTAAGGTAAATTATAAACTTTCAACCGGAATCAAATGATGACCACAAGAGGAGTATGGTTACGCGTGCCAGAAACTGAATTTGAATCTCCTCTTGGCGAGAATTTAAGGATAAAGCAAGGATCTAGAAAAATATTTGCTGGCACGTTAATTAAGACAGGTTTAATCTCCCCCCCCACCCACCAAAAACACATAGAAAGGATAAATTCTATTGAATCACTCCACGTGCAGTGAATGCTCGAAAATCGCAGAGGCACTGATGAAGCTCAGAAAAACTCGGTAGAAGGAAGTTAGGAGAAATTAATTTCCCAACACCGATGAATCCAAGAATGAAAGGGAACTCCAAGAGAACTCTAAATATATACAGATCAATGCCCCACGTAGAGATACAAACATAAGGCAACACGCAGGGACTAAAACTCCTCTGGAAAAATGCAGGGAATCTATAATGAAAACGTAGAGCCTTTAAGTGAAGCTGATTATTTAAAATTATGCTACTGCCTCCGAAGGATAAAACGAAAGTTTAATTTAGTGATCCACTTGTGTAGGGTCATCTCCAAGGAGAATCGCACGAATGGTTACACAGTAAGCTAAATCATTTAAATCCAAGAGCATTGGGAACCAACCAAGGATAGTCGAAATGGGTTTAAACATAAATCCAATTTTATTTTTAACTCATAGAACGAGGGGATCTCGCCCTAGAGAAAAATGAAATGGTTTAGAAAGTAATTCCAGAATTCTCTTAGACATCAGAACGATAGGATATCGCGAATAAAAAAAAGTGAAAAGGTTTAGACAATGTTCCAGAAGAAATGATTCCAAATGTCATTTTGGAAGGTGAACCTCTAATCAGGGTTTAAAGATTCCACCAGAGTGTACCAAAATTAAGGGGACGAGCTTCGTTGCTCATAGAAATATATGTTTACAAGAGTTGGTTTACACTGCAAAAGTACAGCAAAATAATATACTTTCACTCATGGAACTGTGACTGCATTGATATTTTTGAATAAAAATCCATAAGGCCACAATAATTCATCCTCGCAGGGATAAAGGTTAGAATTTCTGGTGGAACAATCGATGAGAATCGATCAGGTTAAGAATTTTAGGTGTCATAAACTATTCCTCTTAACATTATTGTGGAGCAGTAACATTGCAAAGAAAAAATGGATTCCAACTCGATAGCTAAACAATTGGGAAATCACTCACACTAAGTAAATTTGCACTAACAATATTATATATAACACAACAAAACTTCTTGCGAAATAAAAATGAAAATACCTCAACCGACTTAATAGGTTGAGTATGATATTTCTCAATGGTGCTCATTGCGCTCCCTCCAAATTCTCACTTGCTAATTGTCAGGACCTCACCGGTACCTCACAACTATTGCTTGGGGTATTTTTCTTCCCCTTAGCCCCCGAGGCACATAGGGGCCACGCACAAACACAACTAGAAAAATTTATCTCCTAGCTTTCCTCGTAAGGTCGAGCTTCCACTCTCTTTTTTGAGTTGGGTATCCCAACTCTCACTAAAAAAATCCGTCCAGAAATTTATGCAACATAACTTTGCGCATACCAAATATCGCTTATTCCTCTTCTTAGCCATTGCATTTATATAATTTTTCTTAGTGACCCTTCCGATTTCCACATTCAATTCATTTTTTAAATATTAATTAGGAATTACTTCACCCATACACTTGTCACTCGTTCTCTTAGTTGCACCAATAAATTCAATTATTTATTTTAATTAAATGTCAATTTCCCTCACCCATCCTAAAAATGCTCCTAAAATTACTCCTAGCTATTCCTTTATTCCATCTATTTCCTTTTTAATGACTAATGCCTTTCTAAAACTTAGTTTTGTTTAATTTAGGAAAATTCTTTAGTTATACTAGAGCTGATTCCTTAGTATGCTTCCAAATTCATTTTTACATTCATTTCCTTTCTTATCTTAGTTCCAATTTAGCATTTCTTGCACATAATCATATAATTAAATCTTCAGATAAAATATTTCCCCTTTTTAATTCTTAACTTGATTTTTCTTCATCCCCCTTTTATTTAATTTATTAATTAGTTTTAGTCTTCTTACCCAATTTAGAATTAGGCTTAAAACTTTTTAAACTAGAATTATAATTTTTAAGGGGATTTTATGATTAATAAAATTACCCATTTATTAAATATTTTTAAGTCCGACAATAGTCAAAACAAATTATTGTTTTCTAGGAACCTAGGTTCATTGACTCACCTTTATTCAAAATCGTGAAGTCCCTTCAAGATGCACTATGTGCTCCAAGGGTGCCACTCACCTTTATTCAAGTTTTATTTATGTGACGTGCCCTTCAAGACACACTATGTGCTCCAAGGGTGCCACTCACCTTTGACTGATTTTGGTTGTTGTCCAACCTTTGGAGTCAATACTCCATCAGATGACCTTGTGAGAGACTAATGGCCTCTAAGAAATAAGTATCCTGCCTTATTGTGTGTCCCTTAGAATCTATGTGACTGACTATCTCAATCTTCCCTCATGACATCGTGGATCTCTCGAACTAGGTAATCATTAACCTACAATTTGAGCCACAGCGGGAGTGCTAGTAGAATGTGGTACAAATACTGCCACACCTCTCCCTCAATATCTAGTTGTTGTGCATGGCCCCTTTAATTTGTATGTGAGTCTGATTAGCAACCAATCGTCAGCCTGCATCCATCAAGTAAACACTGTCAATTATCCATAAAAACATCATAATATACCCGATCATATGTCACATATACATAAATAGAAATATCCAAACCATATACAATCCACTCCTTGACTTGATCTGGAGTCCAAGCAAGTCCATTGATTCCATTGACATACTCAATAAATCAAGTGCCTTGCACACTCAGGAGAAACCTGTCAATAGCACATATCTATACATAGATATCAAATAACATAAGAACAAAATCACCAGAATCCATAAGAGAAACATACAACCATATACTAAACTGAATCATTTGCATGCAAGTGTGCTCAAAGAATAATTAAAATCATGTGCATGCAAGAGAAGGATGTTACATTGGATGTTCCAAGAGGAAGTTATGGTAACTTTCCTACACCTTGCTGATTTTTGTCCATTCTAGGAGAGCATAAATGTAAAGCATGCCAAGAGAACAATATATGATATTTGATTCTGAAACTTGCACCAACAATATTACAGATTGTCCATTGTCAATTGCAACTAGTCTTACTTAATTTGGATACTCACTGAAGATATTACCATTATACGTAGAACACTTGTTTGAGACTAGTTAATATGACTAGTCAAATACCTTATCTTACATAGGGTATATCTACAAAACTAGGATGACCTAGAAGATGAAATTTTTGTCAAAGCTATCTTGATAATTTCTCTAAATATCCTCTAGGCTTCAAGGTCTGAAAAGTCATAGAAAACTTTTTATAGAGAATATTCTATGATGACTAAATTTAGGATGATTCTAGAACCCTATCTTACATAGGATATATCTTCGAACATATAAGCTGTCGAGAGCTAAAAATTGAATCTTGCATACCTTGATCCATCTAATAAATATCCTAAAAGGGGTTCCTTTTGAAACATCGTAGAAAACAATTTATAGTGAAAATTCCAAGGTGACTAAGGTGCAACGCCGAAACCCCAAGACCTTGAGCTCTAATTCCAAATGTTATGACCGAACGCCTTAAAAATGATAAGAAATCAATAAAATTCAGTCCACTTCGAGGGGGAAACCTCCTTTACAATATATAAAATTCAGAACACAATATGAGATGAGGTAATATGATCCTAATACTATATCTCCTTGATATATATATCTATATCTATCTATCTATCTATCTATCTATCTATCTATCTATCTATCTATATATATATATATATATATAAGAGATAAAGGGTTACAGTTATAATGACAGGGTGCAAAGAAGGGTTCTAGTCGACCTACTATAAATGTGATAATTCAATATCTATGGTATAATAAGGGGTTTTAATCATATCATGGGGCTTTGTATAGGGATTAAAATATTCCCCCCCACCCATTGAAGTTTTTGATGTTATTTTAGGCCAACCATACTTGTGAAAACAACATGATTTATATGAGTCTATAAATTGCAGTGTTATTATTACTTTCTGTAGACATTTGTATGAGATACCAGAGGTAGTTATTCCTACCAACATTTCTTTGATCTCTGCTAAGAAATGTAATAAGGTTATTTCCTAGACTGAGAAATTTGTGTTATTCATGATTCTCTCTCAAAGTGAATAAAAGGCCACATCTGCATCCATGGCCTCTACACAAGCCCTCTCCATGCAATAGAAGTAGGTGGAAAAGATAGTGTAATAATACAAAGACATATTCTAATCACCCACTAGGGTATCACTTCACTTTTAGGTCAAGCACTCAATTGAATTAACTCCCAATGAACCTCTACCTAATGGGCCAATCTATCACCACTCTCTAATGGAAAATGAGGAAATCAAGTGAAAGATCCAAGAGTTGCTTCAGAAGGGGTACATACAATCCGTCTCCTCACCTTGTGGGAGCCCAATTGTACTCGTGTAGAATAAGTATGGGACTTGGCTACTGTGCGTTAATTATAGGGCCCTAAAAAAATTACAATCAGTAACTGATACCCAATTACACGAATTGATGAACTTCTTGACTAGCTTAAGGGAGCCAGGTTTTTCAATAATATTGACCTGAAGTATGGACACCACTAGGCCCTAATAGAAAAAATTGATGTATGGAGGACTGCTTTCAAGTCCAAAGAAGGTATGCTCGAGTGGCTAGTCGTGCCATTTTGTTTGAGAAATGCTCCAGAAAGTTTCATAAGATTGATGAATGATATATTGCATCCTTTCACCAATTATTTTGTGATGGTGTATATGGATGATAGCCTCATCTTTAACAAGAACTGACATACCACTTGAATCATATTCAACAAGTCCTTCACACTCAATGACAACACAAGCTATATGCTAACCTAGAAAGATTGTCCTTTGGCATGAACAAGGTCCAATAGCTACGATACATTTTTTATGAGCATGGTTTGTACATGGATCCAACCGACTTCCAATTCATTCAGGACTGGCCAGCCCCAACCAAACTAACCAAGCTTCAAGGTTTCTTAGTATTTTCCAACTTCTATCGTAGGTTTGTGATGGGATTATCCCATATTGCATGGGACCTCATACAAGTGACCAAGGGTGGTGGAAAGGAAACATATGCGTGTGGGAATTCACAATAAAAAGAATTCAATGATATGAAAAATCACTTGTGCTCAGCTCTAATACTCTCCTTACCCGATCTATAACAACCTTTTGTGATTGAGACCGATGCCTCAATCTATGTTGTTGGTTCAGTTCTCACTCACAATGGTCATCCAATGGAATATCATAGTGAAACACTATCATATGCCATATGTAAGTACCCTACCTATGACAAAGAAATGTATACCATTATATAAGTCTTCTGACAATGGAAGTGCTTCATTCTTGAGAAGGTGATAGTCATCCACATTGATCACAAGACTTTGTAGTTCATGCAGACATAAAGAAAATTGCAAAATGACCACCATCAAAAGTGGTCCACATACTTGCAACATTTCCATATCAACATCAAATATAATATAGGGAGCACCAATCATGTCATTGATTTCCTCATTCGACCTCTAGTTGCAGCCTTAACCACGATGCTCCACTCCTATGTAGATGAGACATCTGAGTGGCCACAACTCTACTAGAGAGATCTTGAATTCATTAACGCTTACCATATTCTTAGCACATGTACAGTTGTCACTGAATATCATCTTCAAGAAAGACTATTATGGTATTTGGGCCATCTATTTGTTCTTTCAAGCAAGTGTGCGAAGGCGATTTGGGAATCTCACAATAATCATATGGAAGGAAATTTTGGCATGGAAACTACCACACGAAAGTACTACAAAAGAATTTATATTGGCCTAATTTGCACCAGAACGTCAACAAGTATATCTGGAACTCCATTGTCTCCATCATTTCCAAACCAACCACTAATAAGAAAGTCATTTACACCCCTCTTCCTACTCTCAAAAGTCCATGGGAATCCATCTCGATGGACTACATGTTGGGCCTTGCTTCAACCAAGAAGGGAAATGACTATTTTTTTGTGGTGGTTGATCGGTTTTCTAAGATGGTAATCCTAACATCCTACAAGTAAAATATCACAATGGAGGTGACTTCCAATCACCTCTTCGAATGAGTGTGTGTACACCTCGAGATACTACAAACCATCATATCATATCGAGACAACATGTTCCTAAGCACATTTTGGTCCAACCTCTAGTCAATATTCGACACCAATCTCACCAAATCCACCACCTTCAACCCCCAAACTAATGGCTAGACATAGGTCTTCAATAGAATGATTGTGCATATATTGTGCATGTACAACTCCAAACATCTTGCCACATGGGATGATAGTCTCCCCTATGTTTAACAAAACTATAACAAATCCCATCATAGCTCGACCGACCACAATCCCTTTCAGGAGGGGTTGGGATTTCAACTATTGGGTCCCATTGATGTCGTACTTCCCCTTGTATCCACACAGGCATAATCATCCTATACTCAATATGAGGCAAACAAAGCCAAAAAGTTTATTGAACAGATTTAGCACATACAAAAACAGGTCCATGATATTTTACAAAAAGAAAGTGCCAAGTACAAACAATGCTATGATCAACACTAGGTGTCACACAAATTTCAGGTGGGATACGAGGTATATTTTCATTTTCAGAAAGAATGCCTTACATAACCCCATTGGAAGCTTCATCCACATTGCTATGAACCTTACACCATCACCAAGGATTTGGATAAAAACTATTTTGAGAGAAGTATTCCGCCCTTCCTTAGACTACACCTAGTGTTCAACGTGGACCTCCTTCAACCATACTTCCCACCATTATTGGACACATCAGAGATCACAAAGTAGTTGACACCAAAATATCTCAACCCTCAATGCATGGAACATACAACCATTGATCAAATCATGTACACTCAGATTAAGGTAACTTGCCAACAAAGGATCAAAATTTATCAGGTTTTCATAGCAGGGTAGCTCCTGCACCAAGGCAAGTGTCTCACCAGAGATCAAGTTCAATAGAATTTTCCCCATCTGATGGGGTTTCTCAATGCAATGGAGACGGTGGCTTCCTAAGGGGGAAGGATTGATCTAGGTGGATAGTGGTGGCCAATGTAACATCACACTCTTGTGTGCACCTAATGTGACTTATTATTTAAGGACACTTGTGTGCAAGTGATCTGGTTCATTATATGACTGACTGCTTCGCTTATGGATTCTAATGATGAGACTATGGATTATGATGTTATATTATGATTATGTATAGACTATGTTATTGATTGGTTTCTCCTGAGTGTGCAGGACTCTTGACCGATTGAGGATGTTGATGGCATCGATGGACCTCCTTGGACTCTAGATCGAGTTAGGGACAGGACTATTTATGGTTTGAGTATTTGTGTTATTGCACATGTGACATATGATTGTTATATTATGATGTTGACTATGGATAACTGACATGTTTCATTGATTGATGCATGCTAACGATTTCTTTCTTGCAAAAATCACATTTGGAGTAAAGGGATTATGCATGAAAACCAAAGATATTGAGGGAGAGCTGTGGCAACAGCCCTGCCACAACCTACTAGAACTCCCACTGTGGCTCAAAATGTAGATTAATGATTACCTATTTTGAGAGATCCACAATGACATGAGGGAAGACTGAGACACTCGCTCATGAAGATTCTAAACATAGCACAATAAGGTAGGGTCCTTATACCTTGGAGGCCCTTAGTCTCCCATAAGGTCACATAATGGATTTTTGAGTCCAAGGGTTACCAAAATCAGTCAAAAGGTGAGTGGCACCCTTGGAGCACATAGTGCGTCTTGAAGGGCATGTCGGATAATTGAAATATGAATAAACGTGAGTGACACACTTGGAGCACGTAGTGCGTCTTGAAGGGAACATCGCGATGTTTAAATAAAGGTGATTCAATCGACCTAGGTTCTTAGAAAATAATATATTACTTGACATGGTCAGCCTTAAAATAATTATGTATGAGTAAAGTCATTAATTACAATTTTTCCCTTATAATTTGCTAAGCCTAGTTGAAATTAAAATCCTAGGTCTAAGTAGGGTATGAGGTCTAAAATTAATTAATCCATTCATAAATGGGGGATGGATAAAAATCAAATTTAAATTTAAAGGATAAATAATTTATCAAAAAAAAACTTGCTAATTTAGAACTTAGACAAAAAGGGGAAAATTAAATGCAAAAGGAATGTGGAACATAGAAGGGAATCTAGTCTAGAGAAATTTTGAAATTAGAACTGAAATAAGATGTAAGAAAGCAGTTAGTATTTAAGGGATTGTGAGGGAATAAAGGGACATCAAGGAGCATTTTTAGGAACTCTTTTAAGTGAGCAAGGGAAATTGGAAAAATCATTTAATTAATTAAATGAATTTCTTGTGCAACAAGGGATTGGGTGACATGTGTATGGGGGATAATTTTTCCTAATTAATTTGTAATAAAATTAATTTAATGTGCAAATGGAAGTGTCAATAAGGATAAATCTATAAAATTAATTGGGCAGATGAGGAAAGGGGGGGAATGGGCAAGCGTAAGGTTATGATGATGGATTTTTCTTGACTAATTTTTCTTGTGGGAGTTGGGATACCCAACCCAGATAGAGAGTGGTAGCTTGACCTTGTGAGGAGAGCTGAGAGATAGATTTATCTAGTTGTGTGTGTGGCCCCTTTGGGGCTCATGGGGGCTCAGGGGGAAAAAGAGTACCCCTAGCATTGGTTGGAAGGTACTGATGAACTCTTCATGTTTAGCAAGTGGGGAGCTGGACAAGACACAATCGTGGGATAAATTGATCAAGTCTGCCTTGTCGGTTATGGTATTTTTCAGAGAACTGTAGTAGTGAACATTATTTACTCATTTTTGAGATTTTATAATTTTTCCATAGATATGTGATTGTAATTCTAACCGTATTTTCCAGCACCTCGAATTTTGTGAATTTTAGAACAATTTAATGTGTTGGTAGATACATACATGTATATATGTTGAATAAAAATTGTGTTTTTATTCTTATCAGTTTGATTTATTTAATTATATTGGTCAATAAAGTTACTGCATTGTATATGGAGCGAGTTGAATGTAATAAGAGGTGTATATTATGTGCGTATATTTAATAGATTGAAGGATTGATTGATTGTTGTGATGCATAGCATTGGACAATCCCTGTGTATGTTTCAATCGCTTGTCCTTCTGGTTTCTGTTATCCTTACCCCCATGTCTTGAAGTGTTCTTGTTTAGATTATTTTTTTCTTGAGTTAAGGGGACCCTCCTTGAATCCTCTCTAATCTCTGTGACTATGTTAGAGTGTGGAATAAACCTAACCATTTTCTCCTCTTCTCCTTCATAATTCACCCAATGGGTATCTAAATACTTTTGCCCTCGTTCATACCTTTAATCGGGTGATTTATCCTATGCAGAGTATGGCTTTTCATATTAGATATTTCAGGATTTGAAACAAATAGTTATGTTATGGATTCCTTCCTTTATTTCCTTTCTTTATTATTCCTTAATCCTGAATATGAAATGATGGTCATTGATCTCATTGATATTGTTTCCGTTAGGGTAAGGACTCCTTCTTTTCCTGTTCCAGAAGAGCCTAATCATAATAATGATTATCCTCCTGCTGGAGAGATTTTTATTGAAACAAATGAACCTCATTGACTCTTTTCAAAATGAGTCCAAAGTGGAAGCTTTTGAATCCAAATTCCCATGACAAAGCTGAATCACACTTGGATTATCAATGCTTAGTTTAGTCATTCACTAAGTAGTTTGTTTCCATGATTATCAATAGTGGTTTTCTCTTTTTCCACTGCTTTGTTCCATTTCCATTGGGGATTTCACTGACCATTGAGTGTATTTGTATAGGAAATTAAAGTAGGTAATGCACAAGAAGATGATTGATACCAATCCTAAACTCATGTCTAGTTGGTGTGGAGTTGCTGGAATTGCCTGAGGTGAAGAATGGAAAGTGGCTACTCACACTAAATTCCTACCTTTTCCTTTGCAAGATTTCATGAGTCACCTTTATGAATTGTGGGGATATCTATGTTTTTAACATTAAATGATGAGGGTGGCCACGAAGTTTTTTATAACTAGTGAACTAATGGACCTGCATTCTCATCCCTTCACCTTGACGTTTCTTAATTCCTAGAATGCTCACCCTCTCCTCTGTGATTTCCTTAACACCTAGAATGCTCACACCTCACCTGTATGTTTCTTTAAATTCCAAAAACGTTGCCTCTACTCAATTTTTTTTTTTTGGGGTATTGGGGATTGCAATCCCAGAGTGGGATCTCCTGTACCTCTATGTGGGGATATTTCTTCCCATGTTTGAGCCTGAGTCCTGGCATAATCACACTTATTCCCTCCACCTCACTTACCACTTTGGAGAAAACGTTGTTCCTTCCTTACTTACATATGTGGAACATGGAGTCCTGCTTGACCCGCACATAGAGAACCCAACATAACCTTACTTAAATACAAAGACATTTGTTTGATTAAGTGAATCATCGTACGTAATGCCTTGCG
Source organism: Picea mariana (assembly GCA_032191745.1). Lineage (NCBI taxonomy): Eukaryota > Viridiplantae > Streptophyta > Pinopsida > Pinales > Pinaceae > Picea > Picea mariana. The sequence continues at coordinate 81,797 of JASDQU010244989.1, forward strand.
ACATTCCTCCTTTCATCACGTCGAGATAGGAACATGTCTATGTGTCGTCTCATTCAGTTGTTAAAGTTTATGAACTATTTCTCTTGGGTATAATGAATGAGAGGGTATGTTGAATGACTATCTGATGGTGTGATACAGATCTATCGTCTACTCCCTCCCACATCTTCATAGCGCCTTGGTCTTCAAAAATTAATTTAATTCTCTACTAATAGTTACCATTACCTGTCAGGACCGCTAGTTTTGATTTAGTTTTTTATTTAATTTTTAAATTCTTATTGATAACAATCAATTCCTGCCAGGCTAGCAACCTTTTTCTGATTTTAAATTTAAACCCTTAATGAAAGTATACTTGTCGGGCTTGCCAGTTGAGTTTTTTTTTATTTAAATTTTAAATTCTTTATTGACAAGAATCAATTCCCGTCAAGCCAGCAAGCTTTTTCAAATTTTAATTTAAACCCTTAATGATAGCCACTATATTCCTTCCATGCCCGTAAGCATTGAGTGCATATTCTTACCTTCTTAACTTTCTTATATTGTTAATGGATATTTTTATTGATAACTTTTTACAGGGATGATTTTAGTGTCTAAATTTCTCTCATGGGCTAGTTTTCCATGGTTTTTCCCCAAAAAATATTTGCTATTCTAAAAATGATTCGCCCAAATTCTAAAGGATAAAATTATTTTTCCTTAAAAATCGCCAAAATGTTATACAAACTATATAAAATCCTTAGAAATTTAAATATTTTTACAATAATATCGCCAAACATTTATAGTTGGCATATGAAGGATTAGTAAGATTCGCTAAGGTTTCAACATTTTAAAATAAATTTCCATCATTAAAATCATCCATAACTTTTTCTAATATTATTATTCTTAGGAAGTGACTAATTCTCTAATAATTTAATGAATATATCTCATTCACATTAATTGTAGGCGCATTAGAAGCGACTCTCTCGGCCCTGTAGATGCCAACAAAATCCTAGGGTACAAAAAGGGCACCTTCTCCAAAAACCAGGCCACCAGGATAGATCCAAATGGAAAATCACTGGAGTCAGTGGTATGACACCAATGAATCTTCTCCATCCTCCTGGAGTGTAGCATAATACCTTAGAAAAAGTTGTCCCCATAGAGGACCCTCTCCACGATCTTCAATTGACCTCTTGTGATCCGTTGAGACCCTAAGGATCTGTATATCCTCACCACCATGGAGATGATGAACTCTATCAAAATCTCATCGACTGCCTCAATATGAATGACTAAACATGACATCGGGTTTGGTCCCGAGAAGTGGCGACGGTAAAATTCAACCACTGTCTCATCCCCCAATAGTTGGGGGTCAAGAGGAAGGACCATGCCACGGAATGGGAGCTCCATCAGAAAATAGACATCTTCGAGAGACAAGATTGTAATTTGTTGTCCCCTGACAGTGAAACACTATATATTAGTGCTCCACATGGCTATAAGATACTGCAACAGGAACTCTTTTGATCATATTAGGGGACAATCGAAGAACTTGAGCAACCCATAGGCTACCAAGTGTCTTCGAATGCCTGACTGTTGTCTCACTACCTCTCAGAGATGCTCCGAGTATCTCTCTCTCCAGTGGACTGGCATCATTCTCTCTAGTCAAAATATGATCACCTTCATCCACACAAAAAGACTTGGTCAACCCTCATCATCCATAAAAAAAATCACAAAATTATAAATTTCAAACACACTTAGCCTTTCCTCCAGTGCGCAGCTTTCACCCATACATGTGCACACATGTTCCCACTTGTTCTTTGCACATTTGTGCACTAATGTGTAGCTGTCTGAGAAACAACTACACATACATGCACACACATGCGCACCTATCCTCTACATAGTTGTGCATTGATGCGTAGCTGTCTGAGAAATAGTTGCGCACACTGAGGAACTGTCAGCTTAACAGGTACACATCTCATGCATGCATGTATTTCCCTCCCCCGCACTACCATGCGCAGCTTTATCAAGCACAGTCGAACACTATGCGTAGGATATGGATTTATACCCACACATTTGTGCTCGAGTATTCTTCCTTCTCCCACACACTGTTGCCCCCCTACCTAAAACTACACTTGTACGAACATCCATACACCCCCTAACCCAAGTATATCAAATTCACATTATGTAGGATGATGGGACCACTAACCCGACTCTCGTAACTCCTGAATCAATTGAATCGAGCTCCCATAATCTCCAAATCTCCTCCAAATGATATCGTCAAATTAGTATAGTGACGTGTACAAATGAGCTGGTATTATGGGCCCACGAGCCATATATATTCCCTTTTTCTAAACTTCCACTCTCAGTTACAGGATCCCAAAACCTATGTTTTTTTATCCATTATGAGCCACGAGATTCCGGTCCCGCCATCTACATAGTCACATTCCCTAGGTCATCATCTGAACTTGACCGTGAGGGAGGATTTTTCTCACGTCACATTCAGGTACGCATGCTCATGTTCAAAATTATCAGATAAATGCTATATGTTCTTTATCATCAGATATTTTTCACATCGGGTACTTGGTTTTTATGTGTGCAGGTACTTGGTCATCACAATGATGTATCTCCTTCAGGTATATGTTCGACACTGTCATGTAATTATTCCCTTTATAAATCGATAACATCTCCCAGTCACACCCTCTGATGTTTACCTTTAGAGTCCCTACATTTGACTCTGCGATACCATCACCTCCACCACATTTTTGGTACTGTCACCCAAAAGAACTCTTCCCCACATGAGTTATCCCATTCATAGTTCCCCTTGACAACTTGACACTCATGTTGATTTTACCCCCTAGGGATGTGAGTCTCGATAGTCTTATGTACTTCCAATAATAAGTCTCACACTTCTTCTCATCATATTGCTAGCTTTCCCAATGGGCTCCCAGGTTATATCATCTCAGCTCTATCGAATTCACCTCTGTAGTATCATTATCTCTCCATGTCATCCACCATCAGTTTTCCCATCTACATATTTCCCTCCATTCATTTACCTCATATAGAAACCCACCCATGGGGTCCCCACCCTCCACCGGTTCTCTTTTATAACTTGCACTCTCACAGGCCATGCCATCTTGCACTTGGGCACCCACTTATGTATCTGTACACTCACCCCAAATTATTCTTTATTTATTTGGTAATTGTAAAAAGCCTTTGTTTCCATCATTTTCTTGGAATTTTTTCATCACCCTTGATGACCTCCCTTTTTTTCCAACAAAGTAACCCATGTCTCCCTTGGTTGGGGCATCCACTCTCTCTTTTCATTCTGACATCATTCATAAACGCTGAGTATCCCAAGTCCATGTACCCATGATATTTGAGTTTGTCCACTTTGTTAGTCTCTGGCAGAATTTAACCCCATATCTAGTTGTACCCCTCACACTAGATACAGTTTTACGGTTGTTGCCAATCATCCTTAAAAATTCCTCAACCAAGGGAAGTCTTGTGACTCACCACATATTGGATTCATTCATGTTACACATCAGTAGCTGATCTCATCTTAATGGATTTTAAGAATCCCTTTTCTTCTTGGAGTCATGTCTTTCTTTTTGTCGACAACAACGTAGTTTCCAGAAGGGAGACAATATATTGAATCTCATTACCTTCACAATAAGGTGTCTCGGACGACACAAAGAGAATCATCATTTCTCTTTGATTCCGTTGACCCCCATAACATTCTAATTCAAAAAACTCGCATGTTATAGTGGGTCTTACTATGTGACTATTGTATTTGTTTCATACCAGCCGAAGACCTTTGAATTCATTAGGCCATCAATGCCTATGAGTCATCGACACTTCTTATAGATATCCCTGCCTCACTTCAGATTATGTTCACCATTCATAACTGTCATTTGTTGTTATCAACCGACCCAGAGGGTACTGCAGTAATCTACACCAACATACATCTTCAGTCCTCTTGTTTGTACACAGATTTTATTTTTCTCCCTAGAGAGAGGTTTGGGTACCACAGTTTCCCCTCTCCCTCGAGCGAATTACTCTTGCAGTTCCTCTCAACACTCTTCCTTACAATGGCACTCTCAGTAAAAGAAACATTTATTTATTTAGGATATATGTACACTCCTAACCTCACACATTAGGGGGCATTTGTTATCACTAAAATATCATTCACAACATTGCATAAAAATCGTTACAGAAACACAACAATGGAAACAACAATTAGTTCACCTGCAACACTAAAATACATTTCAAAAGGAAAAAACTATACAATTGGGAAAAAAATTGACATGTGCAAATTCACCAAAGGAAGCATGCACACAGTGCACAAGCCAACAAATCCCTCAGAGTGCACATTGCACCAAATGTGTGACTTTGTATAAGACAATTTGTGCACTCCTATGAATGACACATTTATGGTTCTTGATGCCCCCCCCAAACACTTATGGACCAACTCCCAACCTGATTTGACCTCCATATATGAACAAAATCTGAATAGGGGGTTGGTCAAGGACCAAAGGGTCCCTAAAAGGCCACGTGTTCACACCAAGAACTGATTACATTTTTCCTTGAAGAAATTCTATAAATAAGATCCATGGGTTCACTAAGAAACTAATATCTTCATAGTATTGTCATACTGCCTCAATTCTCCATTAAGAATCCTCTTTTCTCTTTGGAGAATTCAAGCATGATTGGAATAAGCCATTCCACTCATCTCTTGAGGGAATATGCATTGTTTTTCTTCACCATTTTCCATTTTTATTCCATTGTAAGAAGATTTGTTCATTAGGGAACTCAAGAGCCCTCCCAAGGAGGAAGAGGGGACTCATAAGTCCTCATTTTTCTCTACGGTGTCTTTCCTACTAATCTATTGATCAATTGGTAGCATTATCTTGGTCATTGGTTGATTTTTTATAGTTCTAAGTTTCTCATGCATTCTACCTTTTATTTCTTAGTTTTTTTAGTTTGTTTCTTGGTTTATTACATGTGTTTGGCTTGTTTAACCCACTCACGAACTTATGTCTTGTCTAGTAGGCCCAACTAGGCATGCAAGTGTTGTTGTTTTTCTCACCCAAGTGACAAAACCAACAAAACACTACAACTTCAAGCTTCTTATAATATGATCAATCATGTTCACACAAAATAAGTTCATAAGCTATCTTATAATTTCTTACATAAAATAACTAGTCAGTCATATTATGAAAAAGGATATTGATTCCAACTAATAAACATATCCAGGTGGTAAAATAAAGAAGATAAAAAATGAACATATGGTCAGATTTTCATAACATTCTATACATTGTAAATGTGTTGAACCTGCATAGAATATATCTATCTAGAAAATACCACACGAATTTGCATAGAAAAATTGAGAAAGAAGAAGCAAGAGATAAAGAATGGAAGGATTCTCATTAACCATAATGAATAATAAATAATTTACACATTATATACTCTATATAACACAACCAATATGCATTGGATGTTAAGACAATGGGCCATAGTTGTGGTATATAGTGATCTGGACACACACCAACATTTATGGGAGTGAACTACCACCTATTCTAGTCTCTTGGGCAGTTACGGGAGTGAACTGCCACCTCGTTGAGTTAACGAGTTTACTAGTCTTCAGTTAACTGATTGAAAGAGAGTGAAGTGAGGAGGCGATTAGGGAATCATGGGTAATGCGCTAGTTTGGTGATGATACCAAGGCTAATTCACATTAGCTAGTGATGATTCCAATGTTGCATGGTGATAAAACCAATGGAGTATCTAGACTCCAATCAACTAGTCAAATTGAAGTGAAAACTAAAGAGAATAATCTCCCTAGAGGAATATTCTTCCTAAAATATAGGAGACTGGATAATGACTAATAAGCAAGGA
>JASDQU010244989.1:100662-112816 GCA_032191745.1 Picea mariana
TCAATTGAATTAACTCCCGATGAACCTCTACCTAATGGGCCAATCTATCGCCACTCTCTGATGGAAAATGAGGAAATTAAGTGAAAGATCCAAGAGTTGCTTCAGAAGGGGAACATACAACCCATCTCCTCACCTTGTGGGAGCCCAATTGTACTCGTGCAGAATAAGTATGGGACTTGGCTACTATGCGTTAATTACAGGGCCCTAAAAAAATTATAGCCAGTAATTGGTACCCAATTACATGAATTGATGAACTTCTTGACCAACTTAAGGGAGCCAAGTTTTTCAATAATATTGACCTGAAGTATGGACACCACTAGGCCCTAATAGAACAAATTGATGTATGGAAGACCGCTTTCAAGTCCAAAAAAGGTATGTTCGAGTGGCTGGTCATGCCATTTGGTTTCAGAAATGCTCCAGAAAGTTTCATGAGATCAATGGATGATATATTGCATCCTTTCACCAATTATTTTGTGGCGGTATATCTGGATGATAGCCTCATCTTCAACAAGAACTGGCATACCACTTGAATCATATTCAACAAGTCCTTCACACTCAATGACAACACAAGCCATATGCTAACTTGGAAAGATTCCCCTTTGGCATGAAAAAGCTCCAATAGCTACAATACATTTTTTATGAGCATGGTGTGTACATGGATCCAACCAAGTTCCAAGTCATTTAGGACTGGCCAACTGCAACCAAACTAACCAAGCTTCAAAGTTTCTTAGGATTTTCCAACTTCTATCGTAGGTTTGTGATGGGATTATCCCATATTGCATGGGACCTCATCCAAGTGACCAAGGGTGGTGGAAAGGAAACATTCGTGTGTGGGAATTCGCAACAACAAGAATTCANTGAAAAATCACTTGTGCCCAACTCTAGTACTCTCCTTACTCGAACTATAACAACCTTTTTTGATTGAGACCGATGGTCATTCAATGGAATATCATAGTGAGACATTGTCATATGCCATCTCTAAGTACCCTACCTATGACAAAGAAATGTATACCATTATACAAGTCTTCTAACAATGGAAGCACTACATTATTGGGAAGGCGATAGTCATCCACATTGATCAAAAGCCTTTGTAGTTCATGCAGACATAAAGCAAATTGTGAAACAACCACCATCAAAAGTGGTCCACATACTTGCAACATTTTGATATCAACATTAAATATAATATATGGAGCACCAATCATGTCATTGATTTCCTCATTTGACCTCTAGTTGCAGCCTTAACCATGATGCTCCACTCTTGTGGCAATGAGACATTTGAGTGGCCACAACTCTACTAGAGAGATATTGACTTCGCTAACACTTACCATATTCTTAGCACATGCATATCTGTCACTGAATATCATCTTCAAGACAAACTATTATGCCATTTGGGCCACCTATTTGTTCCTTCAAGCAAGTGTGCAAAGGTGATTTGGGAATCTCACAATAATCAGATGGAAGGAAATTTTGGCATGGAAAATACCACACGAAAGTACAGAAAAAGCATTTATATTTTCCTAAATTGCACCAGAACGTCAACAAGTATATCCAGTCCTCCGATGTCTGCATCATTTCCAAACCAACCACTAATAAGAAAGGCATTTACACCCCACTTCCTACTCTCGAAATTCCATGGGAATCCATATCAATGGACCACATGTTGGGCCTTGCTTCAACCAAGAAGGGAAATGACTATTTTTTTGTGGTGGTTGATCAGTTTTCTAAGATGGTAATCCTAACATCCGACAAGTAAAATATCACAACGGAGGCCACTTCCAATCTCCTCTTCAAACGAGTGTGTGTACACTTCGAGATACCACAAACCATCATATCATATCGAGACAACATGTTCCTAAACACATTTTGGTCCAACCTCTAGTCAATATTGGACACCAATTACCAAATCCACCACCTTCAACCCCCAAACTGATGGCCAGACATAGGTCATCAATAGAATGATTGTGCATATATTATGCATGTACAACTCCAAACATATTCTCACATGGGATGATAGTCTCCCCTATGTTTAACAAAACTACAAAAAATCCCATCATAGCTCGACTGACCACAATCCCTTTCAGGAGGGGTTGGGATTTCAACCATTGGGTCCCATTGATGTCGTGCTACCCATTGTATCCACACAGGCATAATCATCCCATACTCAATATGAGGCCAGCAAATCCAAAAATTTTATTGAGAAGATTTAGCACATACAAAAACAAGTCCATGATATTTTACAAAAATAAAGTGCCAAGTACAAACAACGCTATGATCAACACTAGGTGTCGCACAAGTTTCAGGTGGGATATGAGGTATATTTTCATTTTCAGAAAGAATGCCTTACATAACCCCATTGGAAACTTCATCCACTTCGCTATGAACCTTACACCATCACCAAGGATTTGGATAAAAAATATTTTGATAGAAGTATTCCCCCCTTACTTAGACTGCACCTAGTGTTCAACGTGGACCTCCTTCAACCATACTTCCCACCATTATTGGACACATCATATATCACAAAGTAGTTGACATCAAAAGATCTCAACCCTCAATGCATGGAACATACAACCATTGATCAAATCATGGACACTCATATTAAGGTAACTCGCCAACAATGGATCAAAATTTATCAGGTTTTCAGAGAAGCATATCTCCTGCACCAAGGAAAGTGTCTCACTAGAGATCAAGTTCAACAAAAGTTTCCCCATATGATGGGGTTTATTAATGCAATGGAGATTGTGGCTTCCTAAGGGGGGAGGACTGATCTAGGTAGATATTGGTGGCCAATGTAATATCCTGCTCTTGCGTGCACCTAATGTGACTTATTATTTGAGGACACTTGTGTGCAAGTGATCCGGTTCATTATATGACTCACTGCTTCTCTTATGGATTCTAATGATGAGACTATGGATTATGATGTTATATTATGATTATGTATAGACATATGTTATTGATTGGTTTCTCTTGAGTGTGCAAGAATCTTTACCAATTGAGGATGTTGATGGCATCAATGGACCTCCCTAGACTCTGGATCGAGTCAGGGAGTGGATTGTTTATTGTTTGATTATTTTTGTTATTGCACATGTGACATATGATTTTTATATTATGATGTTGACTACGGATAACTGACATGCTTCACTGATTGATGCAGGCTGATGATTGCTTTCTAACCAAAATCACATTTGGAGTAAAGGGGTTACACATGACAACCAAAGATATTGAGGGAGAGGTGTGGTAGCAGCCCTGGCACAACCTATTAGAACTCCCACTGTGGCTCAAAATGTAGATTAACGATTACCTAGTTCGAGAGATCCACAATGACATGAGGGCAGACTGAGACGGCCGCTCATGAAGATTTTAAACATAGCACAATAAGGTAGGGTCCTTATACATTAGAGGCCCTTAGTCTCCCATAAGGTCGCCTAACGGAGTTTTGACTCCAAGGGTTACCAAAATAAGTCAAAAGGTGAGTGGCACCCTTGGAGCACGTAGTGCGTCTTGAAGAGCACATCGGATAATTGAAATATGAATAAGGGTGAGTGACACACTTGGAGCACGTAGTGCATCTTGAAGGGCACGTCGCGATGTTTATATAGGTGAGTCAATCGACCTAGGTTCTTAGAAAATAATATATTACTTGACATGGTCAACCTTAAAATAATTATGTATGAGTAAAGTCATTAATTACAATTTTTCCCTTATAATTTGCTAAGCCTAGTTGAAATTAAAATCCTAGGTCTAAGTAGGGTATGAGGTCTAAAATTAATTAATCCATTCATAAATGGGGGATGGATAAAAATCAAATTTAAATTTAAAGGATAAATAATTTATCAAAAAAAATACTTTCTAATTTAGAACTTAGACAAAATGGGGAAAATTAAATGCAAAAGGAATGTGGAACATAGAAGGGATTCTAGTCTAGATAAATTTCGAAATTAGAACTCAACTATGATATAAGAAAGCAGTTAGTATTTAAGGGATTGTGAGCGAATAAAGGGACATCAAGGAGATTTTTTAGGAACGCTTTTAAGTGGGCGAGGGAAATTGGAAAAATCATTTAATTAATTTAATGAATTTCTGGTGCAACAAGGGATTGGGTGACATGTGTATGGGGGATAATTTTTCCTAATTAATTTGTAATAAAATTAATTTAATGTGAAAATGGAAGTGTCACTAAGGATTAATCTATAAAATTAATTGTGCAGATGAAGAAAGGGCGACAAGGGGCAAGCGTAAGGTTATGCTGATGGATTTTTCTTGACTGATTTTTCTTATGGGAGTTTGGATACCCAGCTCAGATAGAGAGTGGTAGCTCGAACTTGTGAGGAGAGATGGGAGATAGCTTTATCTGGTTTTGTGTGTGGCCCCTTTGGGGCTTGGGGGGGCTCAGGGGGAAGAAGAGTACCCCTAGCATTGGTTGGGAGGTACCGATGAACACTTCATGTTTAGTAAGCGGGGAGCTGGATGACACACAAGCGTGGGAGAAATTGATCAAGTCCCCCTTGTTGGTTATGGTATTTTTCAGAGAACTGTAGTAGTGAACATTATTTACTCGTTTTTGAGCTTTTATAATTTTTCCATGGATCTGTGATTGTAATTCTAACCGGATTTTCTAGCACCTCGAAGTTTGTGAATTTTAGAACAATTTAATGTGTTGGTAGATACATACATGTATATATGTTGAATGCAAATTGTGTTTTATGCTTATCAGTTTGATTTATTGAATTATATTGGTCAATAAAGTTACTGCACTCTATATGGAGCAATTTGAATATAATAAGGGGTGTATATTATGTGTGTATATTTAATAGATTGAAGGATTGATTGATTGTTGTGATGCATAGCATTGGACAGTCCTTGTGTATGTTTTAGTCGCTTGTCCTTATGGTTTATGCTAGCCTTACCCCCATGTCTTGAAGTGTTCTTGTTTGGATTATTTTTCTCTTGATTTAAGGGGACCCTCCTTGAATCCTTTCTAATCTCTGCAACTATTTTAGAGTGTGGAATAAACCTAACCATTTTTTCCTCTACTCCTTCATATTTCTCCCAATGGGTATCTAAATACTTTTGTGCTCGTTCATACCTTGAATCGGGTGATTTATCCTATGAGGAGTATAGATTTTCATATTGGATATTTCAGGATTTGAAATAAATAGTTGTGTTATGGATTCCTTCATTTATTTCCTTTATTTATTATTCCTTAATCCGGAAGATGAAATGATGGTCTTTGATCTCATTGATATTGTTCCTGTTAGGGTAAGGAATCCTCCTTTTCCTGTTCCAAAAGAGCCTAATCATAATGATGATTATCCTCCTGCTGGAGAGATTTTTATTGAAAAAAATGAACCTCATTGATTCTTTTCAAAATGAGTCCAAAGTGGAAGCTTCTGAATCCAAATTCCCATGACAAAGTCGAATCACACTTGGATTATCAATGCTTAGTTTAGTCATTCACTAAGTAGTTTCTTTCCATGATTATTGATAGTGGTTTTCGCTTGTTCCACTGCTTTGTTCCATTTCCATTGGGGATTGCACTGACCATTGAGTGAATTTGTATAGGAAAGTAAAGTAGTTGATGCACAAAAAGATGATTGATACCAATCCTAAGCTCATGTTCAGTTGGTGTGGAGTTGCTGGAATTGCCTAAGGTGAAGCATGGAAAGTGACTATGCAGACTAAATTCCTACCTTGTCCTCTGCAAGATTTCAGGAGTCACCTCTGTGAATTATGGGGATATCTATATTTTTAACATTAAATGATGAGGGTGGCCACAAAATTTATTCTAACTAGTGAACTAATGGCCCTACATTCTCATCCCTTCACCTTGATGTTTCTTAATTCCCAGAATTCTCACCCTCTCCTCTGTGATTTCCTTAATGCCTAGAATGCTCACACCTCACCTGTATGTTTCTTTAAATTCCCAAAACATTGTTTCTTTAAATTCCCAAAACGTTGCCTCTACTCAACAATGTTTTTTTTGGGTATTGGGGATTGCAATCCCAGAGTGGGATCTCCTGTACCTCTACATGGGGATATTTCTTCCCAAGTTTGAGCCAGAGTCTTGGCATAATCACACTTCTTCCCTCCACCTCACTTACCACTTTGGAACAAACGTTGTTCCTGCCTTACTTACATATGTGGAACATGGATTCCTTCCTGACCCACACATAGAGCACCCAACATAACCTTACTTACATACAAAGAAATTTGTTTGATTAAGTGAATCATCATATGTAATGCCTTGCGACATTCCTCCTTCTATCACGTCGAGATAGGAACGTGTATGTGTGTCATCTCGTTTAGTTGTTGAAGTTTATGAACTATTTTTCTCGGGTATGATGAACGAGCAGGTATGTTGAATGAATATCTGATGTTGTGATACAGATCTATCATGTGCTCCCTCCCACATCTTCATAGTCCCTCGATTTTCAAAAATTAATTTAATTCTCTACTGACAGTTACCATTACTTGTCAAGCCCGCCAGTTTTGTGTTAGTTTTTTATTTAATTTTTAAATTCTTATTGATAACAATCAATTCCTACCAGGCCAACAAGCTTTTTCTAATTTTAAATTTAAACCCTTAATGACAGTATACCTATTAGGCTTGCCAGTTGAGTTATTTTTTGATTTAAATTTTAAATTCTTTATTGAAAACAATCAATTCCCGTCAAGCCAGTAAGCTTTTCCAAATTTCAATTTAAAACCCTTAATGAAAACCACTATATTCTTGTCAGGCCCGTAAGCACTGAGTGAAGATTCTTACCTTCTTAACTTTCTTATATTGTTAACGAATATTTTTGTTGATAACTTTTTCCAGGGATGATTTTAGGGGATAAATTTTTCTCATGGGATAATTTTCCATGGTTTTTCCCCAAAAAGTATTCGCTATTCTAAAAATGATTCGCCCAAATTCTAAAGGATAAAATTATTTTACCTTAAAAATCGCCAAAATGTTATACAAACTATATAAAATCCTTAGAAATTTGAATATTTTTACAATAATATCGTCAAACATTTATAGTTGGAATATAAATGATTAGTTTTTTTGCCAAGGTTTCAACATTTTAAAATAAATTTCCATCATTAAAATCATCCATAACTTTTTCTAATATTATTATTCTTAGGAAGTGACTAATTTCCTAATAATTTAATGAATATATCTCATTTGCATTAATTGTAGGCACATCAAAAGCGATTCTCGCAGCCCTGTATGTGCCAACAAAATCCTAGGGTGAAAAAAGGGCACCTTCTCCATAAACTAGGCCACTAGCATAGACCCAAATGAAAATTCACTGGAGTCGGTGGTACGTCACCAGTGAATCTGCCCCATCATCCTAGAGTGGAGCATAATCCATTAGGAAAAGTGGTCCCCATCAAGGACCCTCTCCATGATCTTCAACTAACCTGTTGCGATCCGTTGAGTCCCCAAGGATCTGTATATCCTCACCACCATGGAGATGATGAACTCTATCAAAATATCATTGACTACCTCAATCTGAATGACTAAACACGACATCATGTTTGGTCCCGAGAAGTGGCGACATGGAAATTCAACCACTCTCTCATCCCCCAATAGTTGGGGGTTAGGAGGAAGGGCCATCCCACGGAATGGGAGCTCCATTAGAAAATAGACATCCTCGAGAGACGAGAATGTAATTTGTTGTCCCATGACAATGAAACACTATAGATTAGTGCTCCACATGGCTATAAGATACTGCAACAGGAACTCTTTTGATCATATTAGGGGACAATTGAAGAACTTGAGCAACCCACAGGATACCAAGTGTCTCTGAATGCCTGACTGTTGTCTCACTTCCTCTCAGAGATGCTCTAATTATATCTCTCTCCAGTGGACTGGAATCATTCTCTCTAGTCAAAAGATGATCACCTTTATCCACACAAAAACACTTGGTCAACCCTCATCATCCATAAAAAAAACATCACAAAATTCAAAATTTCAAACACCCTTAGCCTTTCCTCTGGTGCACGGCTTTCACCCATACATGTGCACACATGTGACCACCTGTTCTTTACACATTTGCACACTAATGTGTAGATGTATGAGAAACAACTACACATACATGAACACACATGCACACCTATCCTCTACATAGTTGTGCACTGATTTGTAATTGTCTAAGAAATAGTTGCGCACAGTGCAGAATTGTCAACTTAACAAGTGCACATCTCATGCATGCCTGTATTTCCCTCCCCCACGCCACCTTGTGCGGCTGTGTCAAGCACAGTTGAACACTATGCGTAGGATATTTATTCATACCCACATATTTGTGTGCAAGTATTGTTCCTTCTCCCATGCATTGTTGGGCCCCTACCTAAAACTACACTTGTATGAACATCCGTACACCCCCTAACCCAAGTATATCAAATTCAAATTATGCAGGAGGATGGGACCACTAACCCGACTCTTGCAACTCTTGAATTAGTTGAATCGAGCTCCCGTAATCTCTAAATCTCCTCCAAATGGTCTCATAAAATCAATATAGCGACATGTAAAAATGAGGTGGCATTATGGGCCCACGAGCCATATATATTCCTCTTTTCTAAACTTCCACACTCAATTACAGGATCCTAGAACCTATGTTTTTTGATCCATTCTGAGCCATGAGATTCTGGTCCCACCATCTACACAGTCACATTCCCCATGTCATCATTTGAACTTGACCCCGGGGGAGGATTTTTCTCACATCACGTTCAGATACGCATGCTCATGTTCAAAATTATCAGATAAATGCTATATCTTCTTTATCATCAGATATTTTTCACATTGGGTATTTGGTTTTTATGTGTGCAGGTACTTGGTCATCACAATGACATAGCTCCTTTAGGTATATGTTCGACACTGTCATGTAATTGTTCCCTTTATAAATTAATAACATCTCCCAGTCACACCCTCTGATGTTTACCTTTAGGGTCCCTAAATCTGAATCTGGGATACCCTCACCTCTACCGCATTTTTGGTACTATCACCCAAAAGCACTCTTCCCCACATGAGTTATCCCATTCATAGTTCCCCTTGACAACCTGACACTCATGTTGATTTTACCCCCCTAGGGATGTGAGTCTCGATAGTCTTATGTACTTCCAATAATAAGTCTCACGCTTCTTCTCATCATATTACTAGCTTTCCCAATGGTCTCCCAGGTTATATCATCTCGGTTCTATCGACTGCACCTTTATAGTATCATTATACCTCCATCTCATCCACCATCAATTTTCCCATCTACATATTTCCCTCCATTCATTTACCTCATAGAGAAACCCACCCATGGGGTCCCCACCCTCCACCGGTTCTCTTTTGCAACTTGCATTCTCACAGGCCATGCCATCTTGCACTAGGGCACCCTCTTATGTATATGTACACTCACCCCAAATTATTCTTTATTTATTTGGTAATTGTAAAAAGCCTTTGTTTCTAGCATTTTCTTGGCATTTTTTCATCACCCTTGATGACCTCCTTTTTTTTCCAGCAAAGTAACCCATGTCTCCCTTGGTTGGGCATCCACTCTCTCTTTTCATTCCAACATCATCCATAAACCCTAAGTATCCCAAGTCCATGTACCCATGATATCTGAGTTTGTCCACTTTGTTAGCCTCTAGCACAATTTAACCACATATCTTGTTGTACCCCTCACACTAGATACAGTTTTACGGTTGCTGCCAATCATCCTTAAAAATTGCTCAACCAAGGGAAGTCTTGCACCTCACCACATATTGAATTTGTTCATGTTACACATCAGTACCTGATCTCATATTAGTAGATTTTATGAAGCCCTTTGCTTATTGGAGTCATGTCTCCCTTTCTGTCGACAACAACATAGTTTCCAGAAGGGCGACAATATATTGAATCTCACTACCTTCACAATAAGGTGTCTCGGATGGCACAAAGAGAATCATCATTTCTCTTTGATTACGTTGACCCCCATAACATTCTAATTCAACAAACTCCCATGTTATAGTAGGTCTTACTATGTGACTATTGCATTTGTTTCATACCAGCAGAAGACCTTTGAATTCATTAGGCCATCAATGCCTATGAGTCATCGACACTTCTTATAGACATCCTTGCCTCACTTCATAGTATGTTCACCATTCATAAATATCATTTGTCATTATCAACCGACCTGGAGGGAGCTGCAGTTATCTACATGAACATACATCTTCAGTCCCCTTGTTTCTACAAAGATTTTATTTTTCTCCCTAGAGAGAGGTTTGGGTACCACAATTTCCCCTCTCCCTCCAGCAAATTACTCTTGCAGTTCCTCTCAACACTCTTCCTTACAATGACACTCTCAATAAAATAAACATTCATGTATTTAGGCTATATGTACGCTCCTAACCTCACACATTAGGGGGCATCTGTTATCACTGAAATATCGTTCACAACATTGCATAAAAATAGTTACAGAAACAAAACAATGGCAAAAACAATTAGTTCACCTGCAACACTAAAATACATTTCAAAAGGAAAAAAATATACAATTGGGAAAAAAATTGACATGTGCAAATTCACCAAAGGAAGCATGCACACAGTGCGCAGGCCAACAAATCCCTCAGAGTGCACATTGCACCAAATGTGTGACTGTGTATAAGACAATTTGCACACTCCTATGAATGACACGTTTATGGTTCTTGATGCCCCCCCCAACCACTTATGGACCAACTCCCAACCTGATTTGACCTCCATATCTGAACAAAATCTGAATGGTGGGTTGGTCAAGGACCAAAGGGTTCCCTAAAACGCCCCTTGTTCACACCAAGAACTGATTACATTTTTCCTTGAAGAAATGCTATAAATGAGATCCATGGGTTCATTAAGAAACTAATATTTTCATAGTATTTTCATGCTACCTCAATTCTCCATTAAGAATCCTCTTTTCTCCTTGGAGAATTCAAGCATGATTGTAATAGGCCATTCCACTCACCTCTTGAGGGAATAGGCATTGTTGTTCTTCACCATTTTCCATTTTTATTCCATTGTAAGAAGAGTTTTTCATTAGGGAACTCAAGAGCCCTCCCAAGGAGGAAGAGGGGACTCATAAGTCCTCTTTTTTCTCTATGGTGTCTTTCCTACTAATCTATTGATCAATTGGTAGCATTATCTTGGTCATTGGTTTATTTTTTATAGTTATAAGTTTCTCATGCATTCTACCTTTTATTTCTTAGTTTTTCTAGTTTGTTTCTTAGTTTATTACATGTGTTTGGCTTGTTTAACCCACTCACAAACTTATGTCTTTTCTAGTAGGCCCAACTAGGCATGCAAGTGTTGTTGTTTTTCTCACCCAAGTGACAAAACCAACAAAACACTACAAATTCAAGGTTCTTATAATAAGATCAATCATGTTCACACAAAATAAGTTCATAAGCTATCTTATAATTTCTTACATAAAGAAATTAGTAAGTCATATTATGAAGAAGGATATTGATTCTAACTAATAAACATATCCAGGTGGTAAAATAAAGAAGATAAAAAATGAATATATGGTCATATTTTCATAACATTCTATACATTCTAAATGTGTTGAACCTGCATATAATATATCTAGCTAGAAAATACCACACGAATTTGTAGAGAGAAATTGAGAAAGACGAAGTAAGAGATAAAGAATGGAAGGATTCTCATTAACCATAATGAATAATGAATAATTTACACATTATATACTCTATATAACTCAACCAATATGCATTGGATGTGAAGACAATGGGCCATAGTTGTGGTATAGAGTGGTCTGGACACACACCAACAGTTATTGGAGTGAACTGCCACCTATTCTAGTCTCTCGGGCAATTACGAGAGTGAACTGCCACCTCATTGAGTTAACTAGTTTACGAGTCTTCAGTTAACTGATTGAAAGAGAGTGAAGTGAGGAGGAGATCAGGGAATCATGGGTAATGCGCTATTTTGGTGACGATACCAAGGATAATTCACATTAGTTGGTGATGATTCCAATGTTGCATGGTGACAAAACCAATGGAGTATCTAGACTCCAATCAACTAGTCAAATTGAAGTGAAAAAAGAAGAGAATATTCTCCCTAGAGGAATATTCTTCCTAAAATATAGGAGACTGGATAATGACTAATAAGCAAGGAAAAAACGTAGGAAAAATAAATCCTAGGTGTGTGTGAAGTAACTCC
>JASDQU010244989.1:121879-132291 GCA_032191745.1 Picea mariana
GAAACTAGCCTCTCCCCTATTGAGAGCATGGCTATGACTAGATACTTAATGTATAAGAACAAGTTAAACAACATGGAAGACAAGAGGCTACCTAAAATTGCTTCCAAATCAAGTCATAACCACCATCAACTCAAGAGAGGATGGCATAAAGACGCCCGATCTTAGTTAAACTATTGCGGAATCATGGAAGAAACCATTTTGCAGAATGAAAATACTATTAAAAAAAACGTCAAATCAAAATTTAAGGAAAAAATGTGGTGTGATAAAGAGTTAGAGGAAAAAAGAAAATTAAGGTATTATAAAGATGTAATCAACCCTAATCTAGAAGATGAAAATTATCTATCTGTTTTGCCAAGTGTAAAGAAAAAAATAAGCATTGCTAAGATAAGAACAAATTCTCACGAGCTCCATAGTGAAACTGGGCGTTGGTCAATTCCTAAGACGCCATGGGGTGAAAGAGTGTGTCACATTTGTGACACTAAGAAGGTTGAAGATGAAAAGCACTTTCTCTTAGATTGTCTAGCCTATACCCATATTAGATCTTATTTTCAAAATATCGATCACACTACCAACCTTCCTAACCTCTTAACTCAACAAAAGTATGGTGATCTTGGAAAGCTTCTCTTAATGATTTTCGAGCACAGAAACAAAATTCTAAAGAATCACAAGTAATCACTTACCCTCTTAAGGTCTGGTAGACCAATTAGGTCTTAATGGACGTTAATCATCATCATCATCATCATCATCATGTATCAATTAAAGTATTAACAAATACTTTAATGACTAATATAAATGTATTGTTATTCATTAATCAATAAATTGCATTATATAATGTTTTAATACATTAATTTATAAATAACATTAATTTTTAAATTATTTAATACATTTAATACTTAAACATATTAACATATTTATTATTTTATATAGTTATTTATATATGATTACTGTATTATTTAAATAATACATTAATATATTATAATATTATAGGTACATTAATGTGATTATTGTCACAATGTGACGAAGATAGCCTCGTCATTGCAATGTGATGAATATAACAATATTGTCACAATGTGAACATAGCCTCGTCATCGTAATGTTATGAACATATTATCGTTGTCGCAATGTGACACAAATATCCTATAATCATAATGTTACAAACAATGTTCTTTCATTGCAATGTTATGAGCATAACACTATCATCGTAATACGACGAACATACGACATTTATGTCCATCATAATGATATGAAATATGATGAACATACAGAATTGATGTTTATCATAGAGCCATTTTTTACTTATACATCTTGTCGTCGAAATGTGATGAACATATCCCCATCACCACAATATCCTTGTCATCGTCAATATATGACAAACAATATGTCGTCATCACAATGTTAACAACCTAGCCCCATCGTCGCAATGAAACACAAATAGTTGCATCACATAATGTGGCACAAATATCCTTTCATCACAATGTGACAAACTTAACCCCTCCATCGTAATGTGCCAAAAATAACAATATTGTCGCAATGTCATGACAATAATGATATTGTCCCAATGTGACGAAAATAGCCTCATCGTGGTAATGTCATGAACATAGCCTTGTTGGCGTAATGTGACAAAAATATCTTATCGCCATAATGTGACAAACAATTACAAATGTCATTATTTGAATGTCAGCTATAGTCTTGGTCAAGAAAGGTCAACCATAGTCAACCATAATCAATCACAATCATAGTCATGGTCAACCAAGGTCAACTATAATATCAATGTATTTTTATTAATTAATCAATATATTAATTCTATAATGTCTTAATACTTAAACTTATAAATAAAATAGTCCCCGAGGTGTAGGACAGTCGGTGACGGAGTGTGTTGTTAAGCCACTCCGCGATGTTAAAGTCACCGGTTCGAAACCTACGGGGACAAAAAATCCAACCATGTTAAGGGTTGGTGTGGCTCAGGCCGGGTGTGATCCCCGGGTGATTTTGACGGCTTAGATGCCCCTGAGTCGCGGTTTCTCAAGCCACAGGTTAATCGCGTTTCCAACAGGTTCCGCACAAATTAACAAACAAAAAAAAAACTTATAAATAAAATAAATGATTAAATTATTTACTACATTTAATACTTAACATTAATGTATCTATTGATTTATATATGATTTATGTATTATTTAAATAATACATTAATCGTACATGTGTTTATTGTATAACGTATTATAAATGTAATTTTAGTTTATTCATTTATGGTTAATATTTTATTATTTTAATGTATTATTTTATCTTTTTAAAACTATAAAACTTTATTAATATATAAATACTTTATAAATATATTTAGTAATAATAATTTAATAATTTATTAATTTACACATGTCTTATATTTGTATTATTTAATTAATAAATATTTTAATTATTAATATATAAATTTATTTTTAATACTTAATTAAAAATAATAATACATTACATAAAAGATTAACGTTTTAATACTTTAATTTATAAATTGTATTAATCTTTTAATAATTTGATATATTTAATAGCTACCTAATTAATAGTTAACAAATTAATGTATAAAGTATTTTATACATTTATTTATATATTATTTAAATAATATATTAATTTATTAGGTTTGAGTGGGTCTAATGGTTAAGAACATGTGTTTCCTCTTAAGAGGTCACAAGTTCAAATCCAGAGGGGGTAGGGTATGTATACCTCCGTAGACTTTACCAATTTGGTGTGGCTTGGTCGTGAGCTTAAAAATAGATTATTATTATTATATAATGTGTTTATGTTATTATAAGTTATAAATGTTTTTTTGTTAATTTATTTATTCATGCATTATTAGTAGTTAATCAATGTTATGTATTATTGTCTTTTTATAAACTTTAATACTTTTTCTTAATGTATGTATGTTTTGTTAAAATATTATTATTTAGCTAATAATAATTTTTTAGCAATTTATTAATTTATAAATTCATTATTAAATTTCACTATTAAAATATTTATTAAATTATATGTTACATTAATATATTTATATATATAATTTTTACATTAAAATAAAGTATTAACTAATTAATACATTAAGATTTTTCAATATTTAAATAATAATATATTAATGCATTATACATTATTAATGTATTCTTACTTCATTTATATATTTTTACATTATATTATTCATTCTTTCTTTTATTTCTGCTAAATTAATTTATAATTTATAAATAATTTTTATTTATTATTAATAATCAATTAATAACTTCAATTGTATTTTTTGAAACTTTAATATTTTATTAATACATATATGTTTTATTAAACTATTAATAATTAACTAATTTTAATATTTTAGCAATCTATTAATTTATAATATATTAATTTATACATTTATTAATAGATTCCACTCTTAAGATATTTATTAAATTACAGGCTACATGAATACATTACATTATACATTAATATATTGATATTTTATTTATGCATTGCATTAAGATATTAATTAATTAATACATTAGTGTATTTCTACATTATTAATATTTTCTTACTTTATTTATATATCTTTGCATTATTATTGTATTATTTTAGTATGTCTTTATTTTGTTATCCTTACTGTATTACATGTAATACTTTCTATTTCTAATATAATTATATGAAATTAAACAAGATGTAAACAAATTATATTTCTAATATAATTGAGCAAATTTTTTATTGGGAAAAATGTAATACTTTATTATTATTATTATTAACTTTATTAATTACTTTATTATTTATTAATTTTTTTTTTTTTAAATTAATTTATAATGTATAAATATATTTTTCCACTATTTATTTTGTTATTAATTATTTCATTTCTCTATATTATTTTCTAATTTATAAATATTAAATAATTATAATTTAATATTTATTTTATTTATAATTAATAATTTATTTATTATTAATTAATAAATATTAAATAATTAATTTCTAATTAATTAATTTTTAATAATTTAATAATAAAATTAAATAATAATTTATCATTATTTAATTATTATTAATAATTTACTAATAAAAAGATTACTAATTTATTTATTATTATTATTTAATTATTTAATTAATAAGAATAATAACTAAAATATTAATTATTTTATTTTAAATAATAATTAAGTAATTAATAAATAATATTTAATTATCAAATTTAAAATATATAAATATATTCATGTTTATACCATGCATGTAGTTCTTGTTAGTTTTAAATATGTGATGCGCACAAATATATTTCAAATTAAAGCTTCAAATATCTAAATATTAAAGCCTTCCAATTAGTATGCACCAGAAATGTCCATCAAAACACAGTAACCCTTGACATTTGTGCATGTATCAGGTTTATGATATTATTATAAGCACTGAATTTATTTTTCAGCATATTAAATGCCAAACGTTTCATCATGATCTTTTTGTTAATTGTACCGTTAGTGTTGTCTTCATCGTGTGCAGACTTTCTGGAATCTTTTAATGTGTAGCCAGTTTTACCTCGGCTATGCTGGCTGGCTTCTATATTTTTTAAGGTTATTGTAGTGACTATCACCACTTGGGCAACTAAGGTTTCAGATATGGTATTGAAGCTATTACAGCCTATACATATTGATGGTAATGACTCTAGATATTCCGAGTTTTAAATTCAAATGCACATCTTTAAAATTGTTAAGATCAACATGATCCTCAAACCACAGTTACTTCTTAGCAAAAAAAATTGTCAAAAACCCACAATGTTTTTATTTTATAATGAAAAGCTGAAGGTTTGAATGTAGTTGAATGTTACAAACTAAAAATATTATAATATTGAACCCGCTTCAATGGAATGCATCTCATAGGTCCCAATCCTATGAAGATGAACTTGTGCATGCCTAAATGGTGTAGCTTCTGCTCCATTTTATATATCAAGACTAATAATAAGAAGAGCATTGATGATGATAATATGAAATATTTCCAGCGACCAGGCATGACTAGAAATAAATAATTATCTATGTAATCGTTGCTTTCCATTAAATAGATTGATCCATTAAAGAAAATCTCTTCCTGGTCATGCTCGATTTACTTGGCAATAGTGTTCCTGGTGCCTTGCCTCCATTTGCCTTCACAGGCAAAGTCTCTGAATCTACACTCAACATACAATTAATATATAAAAAAATGAAATTAAAAAAGATAACATTTGCAAAGAGGGTAGTTATAAAAATGGTTGAGAGATTCTTGAAGCGTTTTGATTTTTTTACTTTACCAAACCCTCCCATCCATAACCGGTGAAAGTCCTAAACTTCCTTTCACCACATCTAACAGATTGAAATGGAGCCACAGTGTTGAGGGTTGGGTTCTTTAAAAGAAAATTGATCATGGAGCGATCATGCCAAAAGCGAGGTTAATCCCACTATAGCCAGGTTAACCTAGTGCGTTAATTGAAAGACCGATTGTTTATGTCCAGGCACCTTTCACAACCATACAAATCGAAATGAAACGCTTTCCTGAAGAAGAGATCTGCAGCGTATGCCTGAGGAGTGAGCTACTGCTCCCAAGTTAATTGAAAAGCATGTCAAATGTGGCATCGAGTTGGTCGCTTCATATTCATAAAGATATGGTCAAAACTAAACAACTGCATCAATATGACATTTGTTATCCACAGAATTATTTCTTACTAAATATCAAAACATGATAATCAGGTATTTTACACATATTAGTCATATTAAGTAAATGTGAAAAAGTAAATCAAAAAACTTAATCATTTATAAATACAACGAAATTATGGATATTAAATCTCATTCATTGATTTGGAAAAACAATCAAAAATATGCTAGCATTTACAATTACTAATCATAAGATTAAAAATTATCATTAAAAAATCATTAAATGAGCTCCTTCTCAATAAATGTAATTATCGACCTAATTGTAACGATGAAGTTATAAACTTTCAAGTAATATCTAATTTTAAACCTATATAAAATTACAATTTATCCTTTTACTGTATATATATACTTTAATGGTAGAGGCGTTGACATTGGGGAAGTATAAAATTACAATTTATCCGTTTACTGTATATATATACTTTAATGGTAGAGGCGCTGACATTGGGGAAGGATAGAGTTGAAGGTCATCATGCGTAGAGTACCACTTGATAGACTATTTTATGTTTAGTCATTTTTCACTTAAAAATATTTTAAATAAAAGATCAAAAGGTATATTAAAACGAAATGTGGCCAGCACAGAAATACAGAAATGAAATTGAACGTCTTCAGCATAAAAATGAAACGAAATACAGCCAGTACAGAAATGTGGTCACCATTCTGTGTGAATATCTTAATATTTTCTAATCAGGTAGACGTGGCAATAAGTTAGTAAACACAGTAATTTTTAAACATGATTAGGTAAATGTAAAAAAGTAAACATATAAACGGATGTCTTTATAACAGCTCGGAAATTAATGGATAAAATTAGAACCATTCATTTATTGTGACGACTAAGAATATTCTAGACATATTTAATCTCGTCCATAGAAAACGTATTAAAAACTAAAAACCTATTAAATCTGCCCATTATCAATAGTTATACGTCTTTTGGGCATAACTAGATTGAATTATCTCTGTTACATCACTTTATAGAACTGTTTTCTTGCACAGAGATACATTAGAACTGTTTTCCTGCACACAGATACATTGGTACTAAACAAGATTTCTCCCGATTGACCGAATTAAGCGTGCTGAATATCATAAATGATGATAATCTGTGAAGAACTGGCCATCGAAGAAGAACATAGCAACGAAATGGAGTAATGAAAGAAATTTATATGAGAAACAAAAAATACATTTAGAGTAGAGTTTATGTGTTCATACTGTATCCATATATAATCCCGAGAGAGGAATATATACTTTATAGATTGAACAATGAAATCACTGCGTAAAAGGTCTATTAATTAAAAAACAATTCAATATCTTAAACTATTATAATTATTAAGAACCAACAAAGCAGCAAAATAAAGCAAATCAGAGATTTTACGGGCAGGCCAACTGATCTATCTGAGGTAAATTTTACACAAAATTATAATGAATAGGCACACTAATTTAGTTCAGAATGTCTAGAGACCTGCCGCTGAGAAGCCCCAGGGGGTCGTCGTCCTCGATCAAGGAATCGTCACCGCCATAATCGGTATTCAAGGTGTCCATAATCCTGCGAAAAACAGAGACCTCGCAGGGCAGAGTGAGAGGGCCCGCGAAATGGAAACCATATTCCTTCTCCGCCTCCTCTAACAGCTTCCGGAACAGAGGGTGGTTAATCGATTCTGTTTTGATCACGAACCGGGCGCGATACGGGCCGACGTAGACTGCGAAATACCCTTCGGGAGCTATGTCTTTCCAGTCGCTGCCGGGCCAAGAACGGCAGCGGCGCAGCTTAATGAGAGGCAACATCATCCACGAAGTCGGCATCGCCAGACGAGGCCGACGCCATGTCTTCATAATCAGGCTCAGCAATCTGTTTCTTTTCTCTTTTCCCTGCATGGGATCCGAAGCCACAACCTCAGTATCAATCCAGAAAACGTAAAATCCGGGCCGGCTTTAAAGCTCAGAGTATCACAGAGCTCAACCTCTGTCATAAGCCATATATACATGCATCTTCGTCCGTGGCCTCGTATCGTTGCTCATAACGATTCAAGTGATTTGTACAGCCTGCGCGTAGCCATACAACCAACAAACCCTCGGCTTGCAATATCCTAACAGCAATACGAACTGTAATGGCTTCGATAAACAACAGGATACTAAACGCTGTGCCCCTAATGGCTTCGATTCAGATGACCGTTTCGTAGCTACAGACAAGATCAGATATTAAGAAAAGCCTACGGACCAGATACATATATTGATAATCACGATTATTCTATTAGAATGCTCTTCATCTATGAAAAAGAATAGTCTCCATTAAACCCTATTTGTAGCTCTAGTGGGCCATTAAAATAATGAAGAAAAACAGATCCCTCCATTAGATTCAATAGCTACATTTGAAGCAAGAGGAATATTATAGTTTTTCATTCCAATCACCGGCACGTCTTAGGCAAAGCTATAGGTCATGGCATCGCTCATGTCTTAGGCAAAGCCATAGGCAAGATGCCCTCGCCCAGATCGTTACTCTCTAGGTAACGAGATTTATAAATAATTTTAAATGAATGTGCCAGTAATAAGTGAATAATAAAATCTCCTTTAATGCGTCAATAGTGCCCTACCATTTGAAGTATAGTTGACAATAACATATAAATTCTATAATATCATGTTGCTTATGTAAAGAAAGGTATCTATAAAGGAAGTTTCGAGCAACTAGTTTTCAGATAAGGCCTAATATTTTATTTTATAAAGTCTAAAATAGTAATCCAAATGTGATGTATTGTTAAAATAATAATAAATGTTATTAATGTATTGTTAAAATAATAATAATAATAATAATAATTGAAGTTAGTAAGGTTTATGTTTTTTTTTTATATATGTATTATTATTAAGGTAAAATTATTTAACTCTGATTTTTTTTTAATAAAATTTAAATTAAATATTTTGTATGATTTATATTATTTTTTATTATATATTTAATCTTTTTTTTTTTTAAATAAAAAAGGGTGGACTGTGCTATATTAGATAGGCAAAAAACTTTTGCAGAATGTACAAAAAAGTAGGCTTGGAGTTACCAAAAATGTTGCCGATAACCGGAAACCAGCATAGGTAAAACTGAGTAGCAAGATAAAACGTAAAACCAAGTAGCATGATAAAACGTAAAACGAAGTAGCATCTGTCCTGCCCGGAGGAAACCAGGACAGATGTCTACAGTCCAAATATACATAAAACAGTAACAAAGTAAACTAGGAAGCAAGAACATAAAAACCTAGGTGCCAGGTGGCTTGTCGTCCTCGCTCTTCTGCCACGTGAACCCAACCGAGATGGAAAAAGCTTGCGAGCAGAGGGGGCATTTCCACCGAGCTCATGCATTGGAGAAAGTGTCGGGGAGCAAGTCCATGCTCTGTCCCATGATGAGGGCCACGAAGGTCAAACACAAGAGCCAGGTACTCTTCCCGGAAGAGAGAGCCATGCAAGCTGCCACCCACATCCACCGAGTTCATCATATATCTAATCTTATAAAGATAACCCTAATCATTTTTTACAAAGTTTAAATTAAATATTCAAAATTAATATAATTTATTTTGTTCTTTAATCATATGTCCTAAAAGGTAATTTCAGGTAACTAGTTTTCAATCCTATGTTTGAATTTTTCTTTTTCCTTTACGAAATCTAAAATAGTAATATACATGTCAATTTTATGTATTGATATTTTTTAATTAAAATTTAAAATAATCCAATTTAATATGATTTATGTTATTTTTTATTATATATGTTATTTTTAAAATAGTAATATACATGTCAATTTTATGTATTAATATTTTTTAATTAAAATTCAAAATAATCTAATTTAATATGATTTTACGTTATTTTTTATAAAAAATAATTTTTTAAATAAAATTTAAATAAATATTCCATTTATATTATTTTTTTAGTGGTTGTTATGAATTAAATGAATTATTAAACTATAACCACTTTTTTCAACAAAAATGTATTGATATTTTTTAATTAAAATTTAAAATAATCTGATTTAATCTAATTTATGTTATTTTTTATTATATATATTATTTTTTATAAAAATGAATCTTTTTAAAATAAAGTTAAAATAAATATTCCAAATTAATATAATTTATATAATTTTTTTATTATAATTGTTGTTATGAATTAAATGAATTATTAAATTATAATTATTTTTTTCAACAAAGTCTAAAACAATATTCAAATTAACACCATATCATTTTCTATGGTGTCTTATTGAATTGCAGCTATTAGTTATTTTGTCATTTTCATGTTCTATTTTGATTATAAGATAAGAGTAGTATATGCTGATTTTTAATGTCATATTTATAACATTATAATACAATAATTTTATATATGAAATTCAATTGTTAGTTATTGTAAAGGTTAAACAAATAATCCAAATCATTTTGATTCATGAATTATAATGCCAAATTCAATGATAAGATATAGCAAAATCTACATCTAATAATCCAAATTAGCATAGTAATCAAGTTAGCACGAGCCATGTAATTTTCAATAGTATGTGTT
Source organism: Picea mariana (assembly GCA_032191745.1). Classification (NCBI taxonomy): domain Eukaryota; kingdom Viridiplantae; phylum Streptophyta; class Pinopsida; order Pinales; family Pinaceae; genus Picea; species Picea mariana. The sequence continues at coordinate 132,031 of JASDQU010244989.1, forward strand.
GTTTCTAATGGAGAGTTATTGAGACACAACCACTCCATTGACCTTGATCATTGTATTTATTAAGTTATATACATCATACTCTATAACCTCCCAAGGAATTTCATTGTCCATTCTTTTTGAAATATATAAGTCTTTATAATCTAACATTTTAATTGGTCTAAGTAGATACTCCTAGACTATTTCCAACATAAAAGATAATAATTTGAATGAGTAAATACATAATCTTATATTTTTTTGATGTAAGACCATTTTGCCTTTTTT
>JASDQU010244989.1:156735-186134 GCA_032191745.1 Picea mariana
ATCTATTGGATTTTGAAGTGTGACTGCTTCTTCTAGGAGAGGGTGTTGAAAAAAATTCAATTTTTTAACATTCAACGCATCGTGTATGATCAACTATGATGGAAAGTCTATATGATATGCATTCTTTCCAATGCATTCCAACACTGTGAGGATAAGTTATAGAGTGAGGAGGAAAAAATGAACTTCTCCACTTGTTTAGGCATAGAAGACTAGTAGAAGTGGCATTGAAGGTTGAGAATTTCCCTAGTTTTTTTGAAACGCCCCCGACCTAAAGATGTGTGTGTTTTCCAGATAAGAATAAGACGATCATCGAACCGTGGCACACACAACTAGTTAATCTTGTAGATCCATCCATCACTGATAGTATAATCCATAAAGGACATTTGATTGATGAATTTAGGTTGTTGTTGCGCTACCGAAATTTCCCATAAGCTTGGATCCTTTGAATACATATCTTTCTAGGTGTCATAAGCTTCACAACACACCTCTAAAATTTTCATGGCCTCAATAGGTGGTCTACTTAAAAATTCCTCCATCTTGTTAGTGAACCCTTTCTTGTATTTAATGATGATATGAACCTATTGAATGCATGCTTCCCACTTCATATGGTGTTGTTCCTGAAATTTTCTCTGTGAATTGACGAAGATCAGGGGAGGATGATCTGTGTGCAGAATCATTTCGTATCGAGAATATAATGGCACCATTACTTCAATACCTACACCAAAATGTTGAACTACTTGTCATATGTTTTGTAATTGAGCTTGGCCTCTACAAGTGTCTTTGAATGGTATAAAACTAGGTGACATCCCTATTTAAGCACATCCCCAATGATGAGTTGAGATGCATTTGTCTCAATTTTGAGGGATGATTCATATCAATAAACCATAGAATAGGGGAAAAGCATAAAATTATATTGATCTTATCAAAGTGGTGCTAAACGGTCCTTTGTATTCCAACGAAAGTTTTCTTGATTAGAAAACTAGTAGAGAGGATGAGCCATTTGTGAAAAATGAGAGACAAAATTCCTATAGAAATTAATTCCTCCCATGAAACTCTTGATATCATGTGCATTGGAGGGTGCTATCCATTGTTCCAATACTTGTACTTGATATGGATCTGGGTGGACCCCTGTTGGGTCCAATATGAATCATAAATACTGAACTGAGGTCTTCCCAAAATAGGACTTCATTTCCATCCCCTGAAGTTTATGTGCCCACAATAACTCAAGTACATTGTGGACATGTTGAAGATGATTTTTCCAAGACCTATTGAATACCAATATGTCATCCAAATAAATGACCACAAAATTAGCCAAGTGATGTCGAAAGATATCATTGGTTAATCACATAAACATGGTTGGTGCATTGATCATCCCAAATGGAATTACCATCCACTCAAAAAGTCCAAAATTGGTCTTGAATAAGGTATTCCATGTGTCTATTACTTTCATGTGATATTAATGGTATCCTGCCATCAAATCTATCTTTGTGAAGAAGAAATCCCCTTGTAAGTGGTCCACCAAATCCTTAATTTGGGGTAGGGGATAATATATTTTTATAGTGGCTTTATTAAGTGTTAGAAAAACATGATTGCAAAGAAATACAATAAAAAAATGAGGAAATAAAACACAAAAGATACATAATACAATAAAGACACAGATATACATGGTTCATCCAATGTGGGCTACGTCCAATAGAGAAATTTCCAGGTCCTTCCTTTTTATTATACAACAAAATGAAGGGATACAACCTACAAATCAACCGTTGTAACTTCCTCTTATTTCTCTCATAGTATCGTCTCTCAGAATACAACATTCACAATGATACATAGCTTCAATAAAATTCCCTTATAAGAGAGGGTTACCTTCTAGGGAAAAAAACCCTAAAAATAACTTCTATCATCAAATCTGTGACCTTATAATGAACGATCCATATTAACTACAAAATTACAATATTTTACAAGGAAATGTTTCCCAATATGTTTCTTCGAGGGAGCTGCCCCCGAATCCCTCACCAGAGGGGGGCTACGAAAATTGTCGCTTACCCCCCCCATGGAAACCCCTTGCAACATATTTTTGGGGACAAGCCCCCCCACAACCTCCCCATTAAGGAATGGGGTCCAAGAATGGCTAAAAGAAACCTCCAAATCAGGAAGATGATTAGGCTCCACAATAAAAAATATCCCACTTGGATACTGATCACAACAACTCCACTCCTATACTTGTTGGACTATAATCCACCTTGGACCTGGAAAATTTCTCATCTTCAACTTCATACTTTAAGACCAACTAAAACTGAGTAGGAACTCAGATTCTCCTTGGTTACTCCCTTTGCTAACATGTCTGCAGGATTCTAGCTATTATATATCTTTTCAAACTTCAAATGTCCATCTTCCAGGACAGATCATATGAAATGGTACATGAGTTGTATATTCTTAGTATTTCAATGTAAGGTTGAGTTCTTTGCAAGATGAATGTAACTCTCATTATCACAGTACAACATGTTATTCTCCTGCTTCTTTCACAACTCCTCTATAAACCTCTGTAACCAAATAATTTATTTACTAGCCTCTGTAGCAACAATATACTCTTCTTTTTTTGTTGAAAGTGAAACAACCTTTTGTAGTTTTGAAATCCAAATTATTGTTGTTCCACCTACAGTAAAAACATACCATGTGGTTCTCCTCCTACTATATTTATCACATGCCATATCTGGGTCAACATATCACTGTAGAATAATGTCTGAACCTCCCAAACATAATGCATGAGTATAATTACCTCTCACATACCTAAGAATCCACTTTACTTCCTCCCAATGTTCTTTAACTAGATTGTTCATATACCTTCTCACAACTCCCACTGCATGTGCAATATTTGGTCTTGTGCAAACCATCGCATGCATCAAGTTTCGAACTGCTGATGAATAAGGGACCTTGGACATGTATTATATCTCCTCTTGCTTCTTGTGAAATATTTCCTTAGTTAATTTGAAACGGATAGCCAAAGGTGTACTATCTGGATTTTCATTTTTCATTCTAACCCTCTCCAACACCTTCTCTATGTACTCACCCTAATATAATGTGAATTTGAGATTTTTCTTGTCTCTTGTTATTATCATACGAAGGATTTTTATTGCAACACCCAAATCCTTCATAAAAAATGAATTAGCTAATTTCTTATTGATCACATTTATATCTTGCAAATTAGACTCTACAACAAGCATGTCATCTACATATAATAGCAAGATAATATAGCTTCCATTTTATAGCCTTTCAGAATAAGCAAAGTGACCAGAATGGGATCTACTATAACCTTGTTCTATCATAAACCTGTCAAACTTTAAATACCACTGCCTTGGATCTTTATTTATGGCATACAATCTCTTCTTCAACCTGCATACCAAATTTTCTTTCCCTTTAACGTCATACCCCTGTGGTTGTTTCATATAAATATCTTCCTCCAAATCCCCATGGAGAAAATTTGTTTTTACATCTAACAGTTCAAGATGCAGATCTTCTATTGCCACAAGACTTAAAATAGTCCTAATCGAAGTCATCTTAACAAGAAGAAAATTATTTCATCAAAATATATACATTTCTTTTGTGCAAACCCATTTACAACAATTCTAGACTTGTACCATATTTTTCCTCCATCTTCTTCCTTCAACTTCTGAACCCATTTATTCTACAATGTTCTTTTTCCTGCAAGAAACTGAACCAAGTCCCATGTAAAGTACCCCAAATTTTTGCTAAATAAAAAAAAAATGACGGGGAAAACTATAGTCTATTATCAAACAAAACTATTCATGACACAAGAAGATATTTCCTTATATAAATTATCCCACTCTTGTGCACATATAAGTCTCTTACTCCACTGGATTATCCATCCTAACTAGAACGAGTTAAAAACCAAAATATAATTTACTTTTTTATTCTATTAAATTAATCCATAGTGTTTTGGAGGATTAGTTCATAACCTATATTACTATAAGATATGATACGAATCTAAATGCATTAAGGTAATTCCATCATTTGCATTGTTATAAGCTAGGATACATTATTATCAAAGTCCATAGTATAACGCACTAGGATTACAATCATATATATGAAATCAACTATATATATATATATATAGGATTACAACTATATTAAAACACTAGGCATACAATAATCCTACTAAAAATGAGGTCACAACCATACACATATGCTAACCCTCTAGTCACCCGAACTAGGTTATACACATATGAAAACAATATTAATGTGGATATTTACTGTAGTAAGGTGGATGTCAAGTCACACCTGAACCTCGATCATTAAGGCATGTTGGCATTTAAGTTATGGTAGGTCCATTAAAGGAGTAATTACCTACTGAGTACCATACGTTCTGACACTCCAGGAAAACCATCCAATGCGAATCCTCGACTTCAATCAATTCACATGGCAGTGGGGTGGGGGAATACTTGTTTCTCTTACCCACATATGAAAGGCTCGAGGCACCATCACACTCCTTGCAGTCGACCCTTTGGTCTCATTTGCATTAGCTTCCTCACTATGCTACTCCTTGTGACCGACAAATCTGGTGGCGTTCGGTCCTGGTAAGGATGGAGGTAGCGACGTGTCGGTGGCATTTTCACATGAACATGTAGGTTTTTTTCGTGCTATGTAATTTGTATGAATTTTTTCCTTCTGCTGCAATCCATTCTCTGTTGGGGTTTCAAATTGCATTCTTCTATGTGTCTCTATATGTGTTTTCTTTCCAAGTTCGAAACCCAAGGAAATAACTCCTACTGTAATAAAATATTTACGCTCACATGTACTGTTATCCCTTTAAGTTTTTATCCACCCTGGTTTTGGATTTGTAGAGATAATGGTGCTGTGTTTTTATTTACTTTCCTCTGTTAAGACTTAACTCGCATACCCCATGCCCTTCTAGGTTCTCCCAAGTTCAAAGAAAAAACCCAGGTCGGTGTTCCACCGTATATTGCTTGTAACTAATTGAAACTTTTAAGTTTTTTTTCTTCCGGACTAAGTTTAAACTAAGGGTATTAAACTCTCCAAACCCTTGACTAGAAGGTTTTGAGTAAGAGAGAGACTTTGTGCAATGGAACAGTCTTCCCTTGAGACTTTGCATACAGACCTCAAATGAAAGTCAAATACTGAATATAGTTATGGTATTCTCTTGATGTTCTAGGACTTGACCATAACCTTCAATGCTTATTGCATTTATAAATTCATTACAACCTTGACAATTTATTTCTTGTGTGGTTACTTTATATTCGAACTCTCTCTATTTTGTATAGAAAAGTTGAAAACATTGTTTTTATTTAAAAGCTAACATCGTTCTTTGTAGGTATTCATTGGGTATGTTCTTTCTTACAACTCAGAAACTCATCTATGTAAAAACAATTGTAACTCTGTCTCTGTTTAAATATTATAGCTATCTCGACAGTTGTCTTCCCTTGATATATTTCACTTTTATAAATTAGATTTTTGTCTATATGCTTTAGAAATTTCTTGCATAATCATTTCCATGAGCTTGTAACTTGAATTTGAATACCTTGTATTAAAGTTTCTTCTCATTATTTATTGGTATATACTATATCGACATTCATTCGTAACATCCTTCGGAATAAAAACATGTACCCATATCGCAACCCTTGCGCTTCTGTAAATGTTTCTCGTTTAATACTTTTCTTACTGCAATTTGTTTTCTCTAAAAAAAAATAATTTATTGTAAATCACTTCTTTGCATTTGCTCCTTGCCGGTATTTCTAAATAATTATTCGTCGGTATTTAATCCCCCAATTAAGAATTTTGACTGTATACTGGGAATATTGATGGCCTTGTCTCACTATTACCAAAACTCTTGCTATGTTTGTATTTTAGTTTTATGATTCATTTTTGGTAATTAACTCCGTCATTTGACTTCTGTAATGAATTTTGATAATCACTTATGTGTAGTTCCTTCGATGATTACACTGTAATTACTTCTCGGTTATACTCATTAAACTTTGTATTGTTCCCTATAATTTTTATCTCTACATTCGACTTGGTAAAATGCTTCGCTCTAATTAATCTTCACATTTATTATTTGTATTTAAATTCTTAATCGATTTAAGATTATGGATATGATTTTGATGATGGATCCCTTTTCTTGCGAGGGAACCCATCAGACTACTATGATCCCACTACTCCTCTCGATTCGTGAACTCCTTCTTCGCAGGGATAAAAGGGATGGCCAGAAATCAACCAGTCCCGACATAAGCACGACTTCAACTTATTTTTTTATCTTATTCCCTAATTAATTGAGATTTAGTATTGGTATTAATACTTCATCTTTTTCCTTTGCAGGTTCACAACATTGATTCATCTTTGCGAAGTGAGGCATCCTACAATAAAAATGTACATGGGTTCCATGGCTTCCTTTTACTAGTCCATGTGCTCGCTTTCTTCTGTTACAGATAGTTTGATGAAAACAAAATCTTTTTAAGCTAGCTATAGAGTTCTTGGGTATATGGAAACCCCAACTGTATTAATACTTTTGTTCAGCGACCTATCGAATGTATAATTGCATTTTTTCCAGAACACTCTGAGATCTACTATAATAGATGTTCCTATGCATTAAAAGATAAAGGAGTGTATTATGGGACTTTAAATTCTTTTCTATCCATACTCAACATGATAGTAGGAGATTCTATACAGTTTATTTATACTTTTTTTCTTTCTGAAGTAGTTTGATTGTATACAGTAATTGAATAGTAAGCAACACAGTAAGTATTTATTATTAAATATATATTAAATAAATAAATGAGACAAACTATGGCCAAGAGGCACATATATACATATTTCTATTCATATATATATATATATATATATATATATATATATATATATACCTTAAACTATAGCACTACAGAAAAACAATACTAATAAACAATGGAAAGCCACAATTCTATCATGGATATGAGGCCCACTTAATTAGATTATCACTTATATATATATATATATATATAACATCCTCATACAACATCAACCATACAACATCAACTGTATAAAACTGCCAATAACAGTACATAGTTGAGATACATATCTGAAATAATATGCTAAGAAAACAAATGGAATATTCGTGTTCCTCCCAACCATAGAAACAAAATAACCACAGTCACTTGTCCTGATCACTCCCTATCCTGACCATTACTGCATAAGGGAAAACTGAGTAACACTCAGCCACTGTCAGCTTCAATAGTTTAGATATTGTTTTTCCTAACACCATATGTGCTCCTAACAAAAAAACATTACTCTTTCCCCAACATACTAAGAAACATCCTTCCTCCCACATATGTTGTATTTATATCATGCCTAGGACTTTGCATTCCCTACCCTCCTTGGGAAATTCACATCTTTACAAATCCTTGATTTTTAGGGGCTGCTAGTGACAAAACTTAACTTTTGACACTTGTAAAAATCAGCTCTAAGTTAACTCAAGCCTGTTCCCCACTCATGGAGTCACTCATCTATTTTTAACCTAGTTGTTCCATTTTTCTTCCAACATTAAATTTATTAAAAAAAAATTCTCATACATGTGTCCATCAAAAGAGGATAGTTCGCAAGTGAAACCTTTCTGTAACAATCATAAAAATAATAATTACATACTTCCACAAATCTAAATTTGAGTTTCCATAAATGGAAATTTATTTTTGAATAACAACTTTGAGAAGATTTATTTTTTGAATAATTCGAGGATATCACATCCCAAGTCTGGTTATTTAACAAGGAATCCATTTCCTCTTTCATTCCTTGCTCCCACTTCTTTTTAGTGTCTACTTGGATTGCCTCTTCATAACATTTTGGTTCACCAGAATCAGTCAAGAATAAATAATACAATGAAGTAGAGTATCGTTCAGGGGGTCTACTTAACTTGGTAGATATACTAACAACACTTGTAGGATTTTTTGGTATCTTCTTCTCTTATTGTTGTACATTTTGATTTTCTAGTAGTTTTGGAATTTCTTTTTCAGTGATCTCATCAAACACTTTGTATTCTGGTTTTTCTTTTTCCTGTTTCTTTCCCTACAACCAATCTTTGTACACAACCTTCTCATTGAATATGACATATCTACTCCTAATTATTTTGCGATTTTCATAATACCATAAGAGATAACCACAATCATTAACACAGTATCCAATAAAGTTACACTTCTTGGATTTTTCCTCAAGATGTGTTCTATTTTCTTTATAAACATGGACAAATGCTTCACAACCAAAGGTCTTCAAAAAAGAATAGTTTACCTTTTTACCTATCTATGCCTCCTCTGGAATTCCACTATCCAAATAGCTTGAAGGTCCTTTGTTTATTAAGTAAACAATAATATCTACAACATCTGCCCAAAACTGTAAGGGAAACCCTGCATGCAATCTCATACTCCTTGCATGCTCCATGATTGTCGTGTTCATCCTTTCTCACACACCATTTTCTTGTGTTGTTCCTAGAATTGTTTTCTCTCTATGAATCTCATGGTATGAACATTAATCATGTAACTCCTTGCTACAATATTCACCTTGATTTTCAGATCTGAGACACTTCAACCTTTTTCTTGTCCCATTCTCAACCAAATCTTTCCATTTCTTAAAAGTAACAAAAACATCGGATTTTTATCGAATGCAATAAGCCCAAGTTTGTATAGTTGCATTATTAATAAAATTAGCATAAAAATGAGATCTTCCAAGAGATGATACCTGAGTTGGTCCCCATACATCTATATGCAAAAGATCTAACCTTTCACTCTTCTTTTCTTTTCTGACTTTGAGAAATTTGACTCTATTATGTTTTCCATAAACAAAATGCTTATAGAAATCCAAATCAATTCATTTAACATATGGAAACAAATTTCATTTGTGAAGTAAATGCATCCCCTTATCACTCATGTTTCCAATCATATGATCCACATCATTGTATCCACTCCTGTAGAAACTAAAGAAAAAGAAGAATTAGTATTACCAGTACATAAATACAATGTACCTATCTTCTCTCGTTTTTCTATCACAAATGATTCTTTGGTGACCTTCCACTCCTTATCTGTAAATATAGATATACAACCTTCACTTTCCAAATGCCCAGTTGAAATTATACTTTTCTTTCGATATGGAACATGTCTTACCTATTTCAACAACCATTGGTTTCCATTCTTTTTCTTTATTTGAACCTTTCACATTCCAACAATTTTGTATGGTGCATCATCACCCAAATGAACCTGTCCAAAATCACCTTGAACATGATCTAGAAAATGTTTCCTATGGGGTGTGGCATGAAATGAAGCCCTTGAATCTGCTACCCAAGACTCATAAATATTATCTACAGAAAGAATCAAAGCATCTTGTAACACATCACGTGTTACATTTGCTTCNACCTGTTACATTTGCTTCCCGATTTCTCTCCTGCTGTCCATATCTTTGTTTCTTTGGAGCTTTGCAATCTTTCTTTAGATGTCCTTTCTTCCCACAATTCCAACACTTTATCTTTCCAAGTATAGATTTGGATCTGCCCTTTCTAGAATTTCCGCGGTTCCCTGAGCCCTTTCCTCTATCCTTTTGTTTTCCCCTGTTCTCCATGTTCAACACATTACCTGATGTCTCACCAGTGCTTTTCCGTCGCATTTCCTCACTAAGGATAACACCAACAACATCATCAAATTTTAAAGTATTTGAACCAGAGACAGAGTTACTTACAGCCATGACCAAGCTGTTCCAGCTTTTTGGCAATGAGCACAAGATTAGAAGAGCCTTGACCTCATTATCAAAGTCCACTTTTATAGAACTTAGTTGATTAGTAATCTTATTGAATTCATTTAAATGATCTACAACAGACCCACCTTCTGACATCTTCATATTAAATAATCTCTTCATTAGAAATATCTTATTGAACACCGAGGGTTTTTCATACAATTTGGCCAATGCGTCCATCAAATCCTTCATTGTCTTTTCTTTGGAAATATTGAAAGCCACCGACGCTGCCAGGCTCAACTGTATCGTTCCTAGATCCTTTCTGTCAAGAATATCTCATTCTTTGTCCTTCATGGCTGTCGGCTTCTTTGCTACTCCACCCAATGGTAGGAATAGATCCTTCTGATATAAATAATCTTCTATCTGCATCTTCCATAACTGATAGTTTTGGTTGTTAAATTTCTCGAACCTAAACTTTCCATCTTCCGACATTGCTCCCACTCGAACCAGGAACCCTCTTTTTCTGCGAGTTACCTTTCGCTGTGATACCAGTTGTTAGAAAAATCAGGACCACAGAGCAATAAAATAAAACAAATGTGGAAACAAAACACAGAAGATACACAATACAAGAGAGACACAGATTTACGTGGTTCACCCAGTGTGGGCTACGTCCACCAGAGAAATTGCCAAGTCCTTCCTTTATTATTATCCAGCAAATGAAGGGATACAACCTACAACAAAATCCACTGTAACTTCCTATTATTTCTCTCACAGTCTCCTCGCTCATAATACAATATTCGCCATCAATCATAGCCACAATACATTTCCCTCATAAAAGAGGGTTGCCTTCTATGGCAAAAACCCTAACATAATCTCTACCATTAGATCTGTGACCTTATAATGAACGGTCCAGATTTACAATGAAATTACAATATACATTTACAAGACAATTTTTCTTTCGGGGGCTTCGCCCCCGAACCCCCGCTGGGGGCCCTCTTGCCCCCAGACCCCCTAGCCGAGGAAATAGTTGCCTTGGACCCCGCAGAGGGGGTACCCCTCTGCACTCCCCCGCGTGGAAGAGTGTACATACTTCTGGGGTGTAAATACTTCATGGGGTATAAACACGACTGAAATCAAGGACCTTTGAATTAGGAAGATAATCAGGCTCCACAACCAACATTATTTTCTTGTTTGGGTACTCAATTGACTCATAGCTCATCCTATCATCCTCAATCTAATTGACAAACATAGATAGTGAACAAATGTTTGGAAGGATACCTTCATTGCTTTGTCTCTGATAAACAAACACAATGGTTCAAATGGTTACCCTTGNACAACAAAAATGACACCATTTATGGCACTCTATGGATACCACCCTCCTTCCATCACTTCTTCTCTAAAATAAAAATCTAAGGTTCAAGCAGTGGAAGATCACATCTAGCATCAACAAGAAGTTCTCCAAATCTTAAAGGACAACCCGACAATGGCACTGAATTGCATGAAACAACAATCAAATCAACATCGTAGTGAAAGAAGTTTTGAAGTAGGGAATTGGGTGTTTTTAAGACTACAACCATACAAACAGATGTCCTTCAATCAAGCCAGGAAAGATAATAAATTATCACCAAAGTACTATGGCCCTTATAAGGTATTGCAAAATATTGGTACTATGGCATACAAATTGGAGTTGCCTGCATCCTCACGAGTAGACCCAATTTTCCATGTTTCATGCTTAAAGAAGGTTATAGGTGACAATATCCCAGTTCAAACTATATTGCCAGAACTTGATGAGGAAAGAAAAATAATGTTGGAGCCTGAAGCCATCACTGACACAAGAATTCGCCAGCTGAGGAATAGATTCATTTCAGAGTATCTCATTAAATGGAGGAAACTACTGACTGAAGATTCCACTTGGGAAGATGAGTATTTTATACAGAAGCATCCATAGTTACTCAAGCGTTGCAGACAACACTTGTCTCAAGGGGAGGGGAGGGAAGGGGAATGTTAAGCCCTAAATAGTGGCTCATTACCCCTTAATTGGGGCACATTAGTTTAGTAATGTTATTTAATTTATGTCAGCTTTAGTCCATTAGTTGTAATTATACCCCCTAGTATTCTATATATACCAAGACGACATTTTCATTTGGAATCATTTTGTATTTGAAAATTTATGTGGGCATAAGGAGGTTGCCCCCTTGAAGAGGCTTATTGTCTAAATTTCTCTCTTTTTCAAGGCGTTGAGTACTTATTCTGAGGTTTTTCTATGCTATATTGATATTGGTTCATAACAAACTTCAACATGTGACAATAGCAGTGAGTAGTCACTTATGGGAACATTACGACTACTCCAATGAAAAAGTATGGTACACTGAGTTACTACTACTCCACTAAAAAAATATGGTATGAAAAGGGCTACTCCAGTGAAAAAGTCTGGTATGTCAAGTCACTACTACTCCAGTGAAAAATTCTAGTACGCATATTGCTACTCCAGTGAAAATGTCTGGTATGCACGTTATTGACTCTGGCACTAATCAACATGACCTCGCACAAGGTCAACATATGTCATGCCTTCTTCAACGAAACTGATCCACCAATGGCTACCTTCCAAATAGATGCTCCCATTGTTTTCAAATACACTCTCATCTCTATTCTCCAAGTAGAATAGTTTTCTTCATAAATGATTGGTATTTCATCATCCATTTGTGTGTCTATGGATCTCCTTCAAGCTTTTTAAGGCTTTTAGTGAAGGCTCGCTCTGATTCCAATTATTGGACACACCTACCACACTTAGAGGGGGGGTGAATAAGTGTGGGGATATTTTCCCCAAAACTTCCCTCTTTCACAAAACTCATTAGTTAGCATTCAACATTTACTCATTACTCATTGTTGTCATTTACAACCAGTTAGATGTGAACACATATAAAAAACATGTATTAGCAATATATCATCAATAAGTCATCACCACAAGGAACACAAAGAACAAAATATGTATGTACAATTTTATTTTCATTACAGACTACAATCCTTGGGGTTTTTAAGCAACAACTGAATAGAGTACAACTCTACAAGAGCACCAACACTATAATGCAAGACTCAAATTACATCCTTAGCACCAACTAATATGAGGCAAAAATCCTCAACATATATCAATCTGCAACATGTACGCGACCTGTCAGTAGTGCATCCCGTGTGTGTATGCGCCCTGGCTCACTACAACCCGCATATGCATACGGCTAGGGTATACAACAACCTGCGTATACCTTCTGATCTATTAGGTTTATCCTTCAAGATTAACTCAGATCCTCTGCAGCCAATTTATCATTCTCTTCTGTCTCTCACTGTCCAAACTGACCACCAACCAGTCACAATACATCCAATCTCTCCAATAGCTTACTCATGCTCCACAACCAATCAATATGAATGCTACTCAATCATGCATAAGTAATAAACATACTATAGCCATCATATCAGTACTGAGTCATAAGAGTGCTTCTCACTCCATCAACCAACATAAACCACATCATATCAACCATACCAAGAATTCCCTAAGCATTCACAACACAACAAACAATAGTATCCATTGAGACAATAATGAAACTATACCAGTGTCCCAGTGACAGATCTGAGCCCATAGAATGCAGATATGGATCCTGCTTCAGTCTTCAACAACTTGTCATCAGCTCAACCACAAATCTCCATGATTTTATCCACTATACGCTCCCCATACACTGACAACCCGCGTACTGTACACACCCTGTACACAGACAACTTGTGTATACGCACCCTATACACAGACAACCCGCGTACGCACCAGAAAATAGGGTTTCTGAAGCTCCGAGACTTTTGCCATCAAGATCTTCGATATCGCCGAAACTTTGATGCGTCCATGAGGTCCTCCTCACGTTCTCTTTCTCAGAAGAGATCTTCAATCATGCTCAAGAGATCCACACCAAAATTCTCTCACAAGAAGCTCTCCATCAATACTCCAAAAGATATTCTCACAAGAAACTCTCCATTGATCCACAAAAATGATGATTTGCAAGAGACCATTGCTATCTTATTTATACTTTCATCCTCTAGGTCACTTAACCTATTTTCCTTATTTTAGGGTTAACCACTTTCCATAAATAGAAAGTTCTCCAATACTTTATCATTTAAATATTCCTTCTTGATTTTGTCATCTCACTTTATCATTGAAATAATATTTATTGATTTTGTCACTTCTCTTTATTATTTAAATAATCCACCTTGACTTTGTCACTTTACTTTATCATTTAAATAATGATTTCTTCTTTTCAATCACTTTGACTTCTTTGATTTTTGGGCCTCAAGCCAACATGTGAGGGTCCTCCAACTTAGTAAGACCATAACTCTCAAACCGTGAGGAGTTATGTGACATTCCACATACCACCGGAAATGGTATGACAAACACTATCCATCTAGGATAGTTTCACCAAAAAATTCATTGATATTCATCTCATTATTCCACATACAAGCATGGGTCCTCCAACCATTCTTCTAGGATAACTCAATCCACAAAGCGTCTTCCCGTGAGGGATTTCACCATAAGAGGACCACTTTGGAGTTCATCCATTTGTGTGCCTTATCAATCATGATAAGACAATAATGAGTCATCTATACATTTTTCCAACAATGCATCATATACCAATGAAAACACATCGAACCATCTTCATCATGTATCAATGACAACTCATTGATCTTCATCATATCAATGACAACTCATTGATCCATATTCATATATGCATTCTCATCAAGGACAATACATATTACATTACATCAATCATCAATCATTCAATCTTTTGACATCAATCAATCACTTGACATCAATCAATCAAACCATTGGCATCAATGACAACATGATCCAATAGGTGAGACAACATGGGCGACTTGGGAATTCAGATTAATTAGTGGTGGAGGTGGTGGTAAAGGCAACGATGCAGTGGGCCAACCATGGTGGTGAACATCAGGCTGGTGGACAATCTCTTGCCAACCATCGTTGGTGGGTGGTTTTGGTCGCATTGACACATGAGGAGGGACTTTGACACCAGAGATATTTTGATGTGCTTGGAAGGGAGGTCTTTTTGGTTGAGGCTGGAGGATTCCATGGCCAACTCGATTGAAGAACTCAACTTGGAAAAGATGGTTCAATTCCTGTGGATCAACATTGAAATTTATGGAAAACCGGGGTCTTCTATGACCCCTCTTCCAATTTCCTCTACCTCTATTACCTTTTCCATTACTGCCTCTGCCGAAAAAGATTATCCTAAAGCAATATTACAATTAGTTATGAAAACTCTTGTCAGTCCATGCATAAACCCTACATAAATAAAATCAAAGGTTGGCTCTATCATCCTCGATAGAAGCACATGCAATCAATCCATTCATCATATTACTCGAATCAATTATTAATTACTATTGAACATGGAATGATAGGGTTATTGGGAAGATGAAGGGTTGGTAATGAGCGAAAAGTGGTAGCATGGACAGGGACCACCAACGGATACTATTCAAGCAACATATATGCAACTTCCATTTCAAAAAAATACTTCCATTTTCAATTCAAACACCAGTCATTTCCTTCTCCTTAGTATTATTTCTTTTGAAATGTCATTTACAATAAGAGAAAATGGAATTAAAATGAATCTGGGAAGATGACAGGCTTGTAAGGAGCGAAAAATGGTATAATGAACCGGGAATGAAATGGACACTATTCCATTAAATAAAATAACATTTGTTATTTTAAAATAACATATAATTAATTGCCAAAAAAACATTTTAAATTGTAGGCAATCTCAAAGTTAAAGATACAACAACTTCTATATCAAACCCAAAGCAAAAATCCAGGACTGTCAAACTCAACCAGTCAATTCCTATCTTTCCTTTTCAAGAAGCAACACAATTTATTCACAGACTGTCCATAATTCCAACTATCAATGATCATACACAGACTGCTTAGATCAGACATGAGGAGGCCAATAAAAAGAACATGCCATTGAACTTTAACATTTACATCAACTGATTTCAATTGTTTCACAATGGACTGGTTCAAAACCCTTTATTTCATCAGTTGGTCGCTTTTCCTTTTATTTAAAAATCAAATGTTTCCAAACATCACTGAGACAAAGAAACTATAACAATTTTCTTCCCACTGTACAATTTACTTGTTCTATTTGCATAGTTCTTTTCGTATGAGGAATATCAACATAATCATTTCCATTTAAAATAGACTATATCAAGCATATAACAAGGCCAACAAATATTCAACATACACGGTGTCAAAAAATTGGCTTAGGTTGATGGATAGTTGATATGGATTTTTGTTTGTCATTGATGTCAACCATTGGAGAGTGATATTGTAGATTGATGTCAACCCTTAGGGATTGATGTCAACCCTTGGAGAAAGTCTGGTAGCGAATTTTGGTAGCACCAAGGTTTGGGTAATGGACCCAAGGTTAATTGTTAGACAATTGGCTTAGGTTGATGGACAGTTGGTATGGATTGTTGGTTTTAATTGATGTCAACCATTGGAGAGTGATATTGTAGATTGATTTCAACATTTAGTGATTGATGTCAACCCTTGGAGAAAGTCCGGTAGCAAATTTCGGTAGAATAAAGGTTTGGGTAATGGACCCAAGTTTGTTTGATGTATAATGGTATGTGTTTTTGAAGGTAATACTATTTTATATTGGTATTACATGTCATGCCATTTCCAGTGGTATGTGGAACACCACATAACTCCTCACGGTTAGAGAGTTATGGCCAGCTGAAGTTGGAGAACCCAGGTTTGGGTAATGGAACCAAGTTTGTTTGATGTATAATGGTATGCATTTTGATAAATTTGTAGGTAATACTATTCTATATGGATATTACATGTCATGTCATTTATGGTGGTATGTGGAACGTCACATAACTCCTCACGAACTTAAGAGTTATGACATTACAAATTTGGAGAATCCTCATGAGTCATCTAGAAGCCCCAAAAGGTCAAAGTAGTCAAAATGGTTTAAGAGATTTTAAAAGGTAAATAATAAAGTGAAGTGATGAGTGTACTATAATTCAAAGTGAATACAAAATAAATTATTTAAATCATAAATTTAACGGAGAAATTAGAAGTGGGTTAACCCTAAAATAAGGAAAGTGGACAAAGTGACCTAGAAGATGCTTTTAAGGAAGCTACTTGGAGAGTATAAATAAGAGGCACGACTCTCTCATTTTAGATCACACTTGATAATATTGAGTATCTATGGGTGACGGAGGTAACCAAAGGATATAGAAGCCGAATTTCAGAGGGAAGGTGAAGAAAAGAAGGCTGAAATTCAAGGGAGGATAAATTCTTTTGATGATGCTTTCTAAGGTATGTTATTTATAGGTCATCTCACCATTTTCAATAATTTTTTTTATAAAATGACTCAGACCGTAAAATTGATAGGCCATTGAGGAAACATATCCAAGTATCCGTGGTAAAAATTTCATCTTGTGGGTCGTTGTATTTTTGGAGTTACACTCCGTGGAAAATAGGGTTTGTGGCTAGTCCTGAAACTAGTCTAAAACAAGTGTTTCAGGTAAAAATGTCATAACTTCTTCATAACATATCCAAATTTAGTAAGACCAAATGTGTTGGTTAGATTATAGTCTATAGTATTCCGTGTAACATTTTTAGATCGATTGAAGACATATTTCGTGCGGAGTACGCTCTACAATGTTTCTCTCTAGAATAATCCAGAATTCAACAATGTATGCCATTTTTACTATAACTCATTTTCTGAGAGGTTCCAAGTAGTGACACCTGGAGGAATTGCATTAAAAAACTGAGAAACATTGTTTTGAGCCAATGAATATGATGAATCTACCAATGAATATGTTGATGAATACACATGAGAGCAAGAATTGTTCTGAGCCATCCGACTTAGAGACTTCCAAGTAATATGAATATTAGACAGGGGGAGTCTATGCGATAACTATGATAGACCAAAGAACCATCCTTCGAGCAACTTGCAGAGTTTGAGAAGACAGATTCAAAGAAACCAGTTAGTAGAAGTACTATTTGATAGATTAATCAAGACTTCATGATAGTATAGTGATAAATGTGTGAACACTATGGACAATTGCGCAAGTATAGTCTTGGATAGTATGGATAAAGATGGATTCGTAAGAACACTTAACAAGTTTGGACAGATATATGATAGTGGACGAGAGCATAGATTCATAGATTGGTTCAGAGACAAAGGAATATTATCATAATGGATGATAATTACACAGGAAATGGATCGAACAATGCTAATGTATTCAAAATTGATAGATATTTTTTGGAAACATGCAGTGCATACATCAGTTCACATTCAAAACAGAGTAATGCTAAAAAAAAACAATGACAAAACTCCCTACTAACTATGGAAAGGAAGCACAAACAACAACCTCTACATCAATCCATAAATTTGCAAAGGATATGCACAATGAATTTGAAATCTCATTACTTGGAGAACTATCCATCTTTTTGGATATTCAGATATGTCAAAGAAACCGAGGAATTTTTATTTCTCAAACTAAGTATACCAGAGAAATGCTAAAGAGGTTCAGAATGGAATATTGCAAACTAGTTACCACTCCTATGCAAACCAATTTCAATTTGAGAAAAGATGATGATTCAAAGTCTACAGACTAGAGGCAATACATGTCAATGATTAGTAGCTTACTATATGTGACAACATCCAGACCAGATGTAATGCAAACAGTTGGATAGGTGGCACGATTTCAAGCAGCACCAAAAGAATCACATGTATTAGCAGTGGAGGATTTTCAGATATTTCAAAGGAACAAAAGAGTTTGGATTATGGTATCCAAAAGGAAATGATCTATCACTTATTGCCTACACAGATGCAGATTGGGAAGGTTGCATTGATGACTGACGAAGCACCAGTGCAACAACGTTCTACTTGTGTGAGTACTTAGTATATTGGCTAAGCAAGAAACAATCATCAATATCCTTATCTACAGTTGAGGCAGATTATAGTGCAGCAACAACATGTTGTACACATGTTCTATGGATGAAAGAAACTTTGACAGATATACAAGTTGAGTATGATGAACCCATTCCAATCTATTGTGATAATACAAGCGCCATCAATATCTCAAAAAACCCGGTGATGCACTCCAAGACGAAGAACATTCCAATCAAGTAACACTTTTTATGAGAATAATTTGCAGAGAAGAATATCAGAGTTGAATATGTGGGAACAAAAGAACAAGTGGCATACATCTTTACAAAACCGCTTCCATAAGAATCCCTTGAGTATCTTCTCCAGAGACTAGGAGTAATTTCTACTCGAAAAATAATGATTTTGAATGCTTATCTTATATGTCTTAGATGTACACGCGGAAGCACCATAAATAGAACAAAGGGGGAGAGATTTATCGGATGCAAAGGTAAATTCTTGGAGAGAGAGCATAGAGGCATGTTTCCAAGGGGAGTGATTTTCACAAGGGAAGAATGAACGATATGACTTCAAAGTGATACCCTTTGTCAAAGGGGGAGTTATTATTCATATGAAGGGAAAGAGAGTAATTAGAGGATTATAAACACAAAGAAAAATCAAAGGCACATAGATAGGGGGAGTAGCCCCAAGGAGAGTTCATTCAGGGGGAGCAACCCTAAAGGGAGATACACTTTTCCATTGATGTCAAATGGGGAGAGATAGAAACATTAATGAAGAGTATACGCATGAATGTTATCATGACTAAGTGTTGCCATCAATGTTGGTGTTGTCATCAATGCTAAAGGGGGATATTGTTAGACAGTTGGCTTAGGTTGATGGATAGTTGGTTGTAATTGATATAAACCATTGGAGAGTAATATTGTAGATTGATGTCAACCCTTAGTGATTGATGTCAACCCTTGGAGAAAGTCCGGTAGCAAATTCCGGTAGCACAAAGGTTTGAGTAATGGACCCAAGTTTGTTTGATGTATAATGGTTTGTGTTTTAATATATTTGAAGGTAATACTATTTTATATGAGTAGTACATGTTATGCTATTTCCAGTGGTATGTGGAATATCACATAACTCCTCACGGTTACAGAGTTATGGCCATGTGAAGTTGGAGAACCTAGGTTTGGGTAATGGACCCAAATTTGTTTGATGTATAATGATATGAGTTTTGATATATTTGCAGGTAATACTATTCTATATGGATAGTACATGTCATGCCATTTCTGATATTATATGGCACGTCACATAACTCCTCAGGGTTTAAGAGTTATGGCATTACGAATTTGGAGAACCCTCATGAGTCATCTAGAAGCCCCAAAAGGTCAAAGTAGTCAAAGTGGTTTAAGAGATTTTATAAGATAAATAATAAAGTGAAGTGATAAGTGTACTATAATTCAAAGTGAATAGAAAATAAATTATTTAAATAATAAATTTAATGGATAAATTAGAAGTGGGTTAACCCTAAAATAAGGAAAGTGGACAAAGTGACCTAGAAGATGCTTTTAAGGAAGCTACTTGGAGAGTATAAATAAGAGGAAATACTCTTTCATTTTACATCAAACTTGAGAATATTGAATATCTATAGGTAACTGAGGTAACCAAAGAATATATAATCTGAATTTTAGAGGGAAGGTGAAGAAAAGAAAGCGGGAATTCAAGGGAGGATAAATTCTTTTGATGATGCTTTCTAAGGCACGTTATTTACAAGTCATCTTACCATTTTCACAATAACTTTTTTTTCTAGAATGATTCAGACCATGAAATTTATAGGTCATTGAGGAAACATATCCAAATATATGTGGTAAACATTTAAGCTCGTGGGCCGTTGTATTTTTGGAGTTACATTCTGTGAAAAATAGGGTTTGTGGCTAGTCCTGAAACTAGTCTAAAACAAGTGTTTCGGGTAAAAACGCCATAAATTATTTATAACATATCCAAATTCAGTGATACCAAAAGTGTTGGTTAGAGTACAGTCTGTAGTATTTTTTGTAACAGTTTCAGATCCATTAAAAAAATATTCCATGCGAAGCATGCTCTATAAGGTCGCTCTCTAGAATAATCCATAATTCAGCAAGGTATGCCATTTTTGCTATAAATCCTTTTCTGAGAGGTTCCAAGTAGTGACACCTGGAGGAATTGCATAAAAAAAACTGAATAACATTGTGTACTATTTTCAGATCTTTATTCATTACATACACATAATTATGATTATTTAAAGTTAGGGTTGTTGACTAGTCCAAAACTAGTCATGTGAGACTAAAGTAAAGTTTGATGAAAATGCTAGTATCTTGTTGTTAAAGTTAAGGAAGGTTTGCAGGGATATGATCATATAAACCAGGTCTATTACAAAGTTACAAATCATATTTGGATGATGAAATTGATGAGGGCTTTTGGTTGAGGTACATGTTGGGTACATGGTTGCGACAAGTAGTTGATGAGTTGGCACATACATGAAGTGTATAGTTGATGATGTTGGTACATCTTGATGAACCATAGTTGATGAGTAGTTGATACATGATTGATACATACTTGGTACATGATTGGAGGCACTTGTTAGTATTATTGTTGACACATGGTTTATGGATGATGTAACATACTTGTATTGGTATATTATTAGAAGAACATATTGATCTTGGTGATGATTATGAGTTGTTATGCTATGCTTGGTTGATGCACATATTTGAGAGTTGTCTTCGTGATTGATCTTGGTGAGTAGATATGATTTGGTTGATAATATTGTTGAGACAAGTTGTTGTGATAGGTTGTTTGGACAGGTTGTTGTGACAAGTTATTTGTACAGGTTTGGTGCATGGATGATGCACCTGTTCATGGTACAAGTTTTGTACAGGTTTGGTGCATGGTTGATGCACTTGTTCATGGTACAGGTTGATGTATAGGTTGGTGCATGGTTGATGCACTTGTTTACGATACAGGTTGATTGGTACATGTTTACAATAGTATATCTCAAAGTGATAGTGTGATAGTTTTTCCATCATTCTACTTATATGTCAGGGCAGTTGGACGGGGCAAAGACACGTGGTTGTAAATACCTTCCGGTTGTAGCCGGAGAACATAAGGGGTTGTATACTCCTTCTGATTGTAGCCAGAGAATTGAGGAGTTGGAAATTTCCTCAGGTTGTAGCCTGAGAAACTAGAGGGTTGGAGCCTCCTTCAAGTTGCAGCTGGAAAACAAAGGAAGTTGGTGCTTCCAATGAATGCAATTCTTCAAGACATATAAGAAAAAATATTCTGCGGTTTTCTCCCGCTTTGGGTTTCCACATAAAACACTGGTGTACTGTGTATGTGTATGATTGTTCATTTGTTCATTTTTTATTTACTCTGCAGTTATTAGATGATAATGTTACATTGATATAAAACTTGAATTATATGTTTAAAAAAGATTAAATTTCTCTATTACTGATTCACCCCCCTCTTAGTAATCCAACAGTTTCATGTATAATGGTATGAGTTTTAATATATTTTAAGGTAATAATATTCTACATGGATAGTACATGTCATTCCATTTCTGGTGGTATGTGGAACATCACATAACTCCTCATGGTTAGAGAGTTATGACCATGTGAAGTTGGAGAACCCAGGATTGGGTAATGGACCCAATTTAGTTTGATATATAACGGTATGAGTTTTGATATATTTGCAGGTAATACTATTCTATATGGATAGTACATTTCACTCCATTTCCATTGGTATGTGGAACGTCACATAACTCCTCACGGTTAGAGAGTTATGGCCATGTGAAGTTGGAGAACCCTCATGAGTCATCTAGAAGCCCCAAAAGGTCAAAGTAGTCAAAATGGTTTAAAAGATTTTTAGAAGGTAAATAATAAAGTGAAGTGATGAGTGTACTATAATTCAAAGTGAATACACAAGAAATTATTTAAATAATGAAGTTAATGGAGAAATTACTAAATTGACAAGTGGTTAGAAGTGGGTTAGTCCTAAAATAAGGAAACTGGTTTAAGATGGTTAGAAGTTAAAACCCTTGAGGTAAAGTGAAGTGATGGGTGTACTATAAGTCAAAGTGGATACAAAATAAATTATTTAAATAATAAATTTATTGAATAAATTACTAATTGGACAAGTGGTTAAAAGTTGGTTAACCTTAAAATAAAGAAAGTGGGTTAAGATGGTTAAAAGGTAATCCCTTGAGGAAGCTACATGAAAGTATAAATAAGAGGCAATGCTCTCTCATTTCAAATCACACTTGAGCATATTGAATATTTATAGGTGACTGAGGTAACCAAAGTATATCTAAGTTGAATTTCAGAGAGAAGGTGAAGTAAAGAAGGCCGAAATTCAAGGGAGGATAAATGCTTTTGATGATGCTTTCTAAGGTATATTATTTACATGTTATCTCACCATTTTCACAATAATTTTTTTTCTAGAATGATTCAAACCGTGGAATTGATAGGACATTGAGACAACATATCCAAGTAGTTGTGGTACAAATTTCATTTTGTGGGTCATTGTAGTTTTGGATTTACACTCCGTGGAAAATAGGGTATGTGGCTAGTCCTGAAACTAGTCTAAAACAAGTGTTTCGGGTAAAAAAATGCCATAAATTATTCATAATAGATCCAAATTAAGTAAGACAAAAAGTGTTGGTTAGAGTATAGTCTGTATTATTCTATGTAAAATTTTTAGATCCATACAACAAATATTCTGTGTGAGGCACGCTCTACAAGTTTGCTCTCTAGAATAAACCAAAATTCAACAAGGTATGCCATTTTTGCTATAACTCATTTTTTGAGAGGTTCCAAGTAGTGACACCTAGAGGAATTG
Source organism: Picea mariana (assembly GCA_032191745.1). NCBI lineage: Eukaryota > Viridiplantae > Streptophyta > Pinopsida > Pinales > Pinaceae > Picea > Picea mariana. The sequence goes on from JASDQU010244989.1 coordinate 180,261, forward strand.
CATAAAACACACTGAAGAACATTGTGTACTATTTTTATATCTTTATTCATTACAGGTACATAGTTATGATTATTTAAATTTAGGGTTTTTGACTAATCCAAAACTAGTTATGTGAGACTAAAGAAAAGTTTGATGAAAATGCTAGTCTCTTGTTGTTAAAGTTAAGGAAGGTTTGCAGGTATGTGATCATATACACTAGGTCTATTACAGAGTTACAAATCATATTTGGATGATGAAATTGATGAGGGATTTTGGTTGAGGTACATGTTGGGTACATGGTTGAGACAAGTAGTTGATGAGTTGACACATACATGAGGTNATGTTGGTACATCTTGATGAGTCATAGTTGATGAGTAGCTGATACATGATTGGTACATACTTGGTATATAGTTGGAGGTACTTGTTAGTAGTATTGTTGACACATGGTTTATTGATGATGTATCATACTTGTATTGGTATATTATTAGAAGCACATATTGATCTTGGTGATGATTATAAGTTTTTGTGTTACGCTTAGTTGATGCACATATTTGAGAGTTGTCTTGGTGAGTATATCTGATTTGGTTGATAATATTGATGAGACAGGTTGTTGTGATAGGTTGTTTGGACAAGTTGTTGTGACATGTTATTTGTACAGTTTTGGTGATGGTTGATTCACTTGTTCATGGTACAGGTTGAGGTACAGGTTGGTGCATGGTTGATGCATTTATTTATGGTACAAGTTGATAACAGGTTGAGGTACAAGTTGATGCATGGTTCAGGTTATTAGTACAGGTTGTTTGGAGAAGGTTGATTGGTACATGTTTACAACAATATATCTCACAATGATAGTGTGACAATGGTTCCATCATTCTACTTATATACCAGGGCGGTTGAATGAGATAAGGAAAATGTGGTTGTAGCCACCTTCCGGTTGTAGCCGGAGAACATAGGGGGTTGTATCCTCCTTCTAGTTGTAGCTAGACAATTGGGGAGTTGGAGCTTCCCTCAGGTTGTAGCCTGAGAAACTAGGGGGTTGGAGCCTCCTTCCAGTTGTAGTTGGAAAACAAAGGAAGTTGGTGTTTCCAATGAATGTAATTCTTCAAGGCATATAAGAAAAAACATTCTGTGGTTTTCTCCCACTTTGGGTTTCCACGTAAAAACATTGGTGTATTGTGTATGTGTATGATTGTTCATTTGTTCATTGTTTATTTACTCTGCAAATATTGGATGATAATGTTACATTGATATAACACTTGCATTATAAAAAAGGATTAGATTGCTCTATTACTGATTCAATGCCCCTCTCAGTAATCCAACACGGGGATGGTATCTATTTCCAATTTTTTCTATGTGACATGATGGGTTCGAAACCTTGGCGTTCTTTTCATTTTATTCACTACACAGTCTTCAAAATGCCCGAACTCCTGTAGGTAATCAACCAAAGGACCAAGGAGATACACAAGCATCAAATCTCTTGACTGTCGGGTCAACATATAACCAATTCAAAACTCGAGTTCAAGTTTACAACAACGACAAAAAGAGAGAATAGTGTTTCAACAACCAGGTGGGTAAGACAAATTAGAAAGCAGGGTTTGTAACATGAAACCAAAATCTCCAACAAGGTTTGACATAGTAGCTTCCAAGGTGGTCGCGAGGTAAAACCCAACTTTTCATTCATTCAAACTATGGAATGGCGTCTCGTCAGGGCCACAACTCTCTTGTGAATGGAGCAGGAGGTAAGAATAACCACAAAGAGAACCTAGAACCCGACTGTCCCTTTTGTTTACCATAAAAACCCTCTAGAATTTTATTTCTGGACGTGGGTGGTAAAAAACAAAAATTTCCATAACGTTATCAATAGAGAGGAGCAATACTAACCAATCATCCACCCTGGCACAACCATAACTGAATACTTTCAACATTAAGGAGCATTCAAAACAAATTCCAATTTTCCATATTTGAAACACCAACCAATATCATTTTCACAAACATAATACACATCCAACCACCATATCTTTCAGAAAACAAGCACTCAACATATGAATTCTAAGAGCCAACACAAAGATTCTATCCAGAGCAAGGCTAGAATGGTGAATGGAAGGGAGAGAGTCCCCATACCTATGAGGAAAGTTCCGAAAAGAACCAAATACCACCACTATTCTCTAGCGGCTGAGCGAAACAGAGGAAAACTAACCATAGAAACCAAATGTGCAACAAGGTGAGGGTGGTGAGCTCAAGGTGGGGGTAAGAATGACGTGCAGTAAATGCACTTCGCTTCTCCACTCAACCATTAATTGCCATCAACCATAGCTAGGGTGTAATACATCCAAAACTTCGTCATTTTCATTAATCGACCATATTAAGAAATCAACATGTCACTTCCACTTCGCAAGATTGAAACGAAAACCCTCTTATCCATAGTTTTTAAACCAACATAGATTATATAATATGTTCCATATTTCTAACAAGTTCCACTTTGCAAGACAATTTTATAAACCATAACTATTGTTCACATAATATAACCAATACCATGAATGTAACATGTTATAACCAAAGTGAGTGTGAGTTGAAAACAAAATTTTAACCATAGGCCAAAGGAGATGTGCAACAATTATAACCCAGTGCTTGTCACTTTCTCTTTTGACTTTTAAATTACCATCCTTTATCATCATTGATTTCATGTGAAACTGCTTAGAATCTCCCAGAGTTACAGATACAGATGCAGACGATGTTGTACTAGAAGATCATGATATGGAAGAACCACAGATACATGCATATTCATCCTGAGAGATGAATACCAAGAAGAGAAGACCAGCTTGGGATTAGGAAATTGTTCAGGATGAAAAGAAGTATGGTGCCCCAGATGGATCCTTCAAAGAAAGAAAGGGACCAAGACCTTACTCTAGCCATGTGGCAATGCTAAGTGACATTATTTATGCCGAGCCTACCAGTTATGAAGAGGATAAAGAGAAGAAAGAATGGAAGTATTCCATGGTTGAAGAGTATCAGTCCATTGTAAATAATTATGTTTGGGATGTGGTTCTAAGATCGAAGTAGAAGACAATGGTAAGTTCCAAGTGGATTTACAAGACAAAGATGGAAGTATCGAGAAGTACAAGGCAAGGTTCGTGGCACGTGGTTTCTCCTAGAAAGAGGAGACATTTTCTCCTTTGGCAAGATACACTTCGATCAGAGCTATACTTTCTATAGTTGTAGTGATGAAATGGAAGATACACCAGATGGACATGAAGACAAATTTTTTAAATGGTATAATACAAGAGGAAGTGTATGTGGAGAAACCACAAGGTTTTGAGATACATGAAAGTCAGACAGATGTGTGAGATGTATGGGTTAAAGAAAGCACCTAAGGCATGGTACGGTAGAATTGACAACTTCTTGATGAGCTTGGGATTTACCAAGAGTAAAGCAGATTCCAAACTGTACCTCAAGGTTGTGTATGGTCGACTAATGATACTATTATTATATGTGGATGAACTATTTCTAACAAAAGACGAGAATCTCATCACAAATATTAAGAGGAATCTTGCAACAGAGTTCGAGATGAAGGACCTAGGAATGATGCATTATTTTCTAGGTCTAGAGGTATGGCATAGATAGAGTGAGATTTTCGTTAACCAAAGAAAATATGTTGTTGAGATTCTAAAGAGATTTAGAATAATGGATTGCAAGGCAATGCCTACACCGATGGTGACAAATCTGAAGTTATTGAGTGATACATCTTCAAATATAGTGGATTCCACCATGTATCGACACATGATTGGTTCGTTGATTTATTTAATGAACACGAGGCCATATATATGTTTTGCGGTGAACACATTGAGTCAATATATGGTTGAGCAAAGAAGTGTTCACTTGGTTGTAACAAAACATATGTTGAGGTACCTGGAGGGTACAATTGATTATGGACTCAGTTATGTTTCAGATCGTGAGATAAGTATACAAGGCTTTACTGATTCAGATTGGGTTGGTAATGTTGTAGACCAGAAGAGTACATCTAGATGTTGCTTTAGTATGGGATCAACTATGATTTCATGGTTCAGTAGGAAACAAACTAGTGTGGCACTTAGTATGATCGAGGCAGAGTATATAGCATCTTGTTCATCTATCAATGAAGCAGTGTGGCTTTGGAAGTTGCTTACATGATTGTTTGATCTCTAGTTAGAGGCGACTTGTATCTGGTGTGACAACCAGAGTTGTGTGAAGTTGATAGAGAACCTAGTGTTCCATGATAAGTCCAAGGACATCGTGATCAGGTACCATTATATCATAGATATGGTACAGAGGGGAGCAGTGAAGCTCCAGTATGTCGCTACAGATGAGAAAATAGTTGACATGTTGACCAAGCCTTTGTCGAGAGTGAAATTTGTATACTTCAAAGATAATCTTGGTGTGGTCCATTAGAATGTCCCTAGTAAGAGGGAGTGATGAGTTACATATGTGATTCCATGGAAGCAACTTTTTTAAGCCCTAAATAGTGGCTCATTACCCCTTAATTGGGGCATATTGCATTAGTAATGTTATTTTATTTATGTCGGCTTTAGTCCATTAGTTGTAATTATACCTCCTAGTCTCCTATATATACCAAGGAGATATTTTCATTTGGAATTATCTTGTATTTGAAAATTTATGTGGGCATAAGGAGGTTTCTCCCTCGAAGATGCTTATTATCTAAATTTCTCTCTTTTTCAAGGCGTTGAGTACTTATTCTAAGGTTTTTCTATGCTATATTGATATTGGTTTCTAACATATAGTATCAAAGCTCAAGGTCTTAGGGTTTTGCTGCTACATATGAGACACCTTGGAATTTTCGCTATAAAGTTTTTTATACAATGATTCCGAAGGAATGAATTGGATGATATTTATTAGACGGATCAAGGTACGTTAGGTTAAAATTTCAGCTCCTGAGGCCTTATACTTTCAGAGATATAACCTTTCTAAGATAGGGTTATGGAATCATCCAGAATTGAGTCATTGCGGAATTTTCACTATAAATTTTTTTCTGTAATGTTTCAAACCCTGAACTCCAGAGGATATTCACATAAATTAGTAAGTTATTTGTGGTAACAATTTCAACTTCTGGGTCATCTTACATTTGTAGATAAACCCTGTGGAATATAGGGTATCTGACTAGTCCTATTGACTAGTCTCAACCAAGTGTTTTGGGTAAAACAATCATAACTTCTTCCTAGAGTATCCAAATTAAGTGAGAACAGTTGCATTGGATAGTGTACATACCATAGTATTTTTGGTACGAGTTTTAGAATTTTATATCAATTATTTTGTGCGGGGAACGCTATACAAGTGAGATCTCTGGAAAGGAAAAAAATCAACAAGTTGTGGGGAAGTTACCGTAAATTCCACTTGGCACATCCAATTTTGATCAGACCTGTGGCATTGCAGAGAAGAAATATCAGAGACCTACAAAAAAAAAAAATTCATACTCAGAAGGGTTGAAATTTTGGAGATACAATAAAAATATTTTTGTCTAGAAGGACCACCTCAAAATCAAGGTTTAAAGTGATACTTGGCCAACATGCCACCAAAAAAGGGAACTTCTACACCAAATAAGCCTCCAGACAATCCTACTTGGACTCTTGATGAAGTTGAAGAAATGCGTAGGGACATAAATGATTTACAAAATAAGACAATAAAAAAAGATGAACTACAAGAGATGGAAGCTAAGTTGGAGGCAATAATGGATACTAAAATGGATGGTTTAGAAAGGGAGATCATGGAAGGATTGAAAAATTTCCTAATAGAGAGGACACCTGCAAGTGAAAATGTATCCCATGAAATTCATGATGAGGACACAAGGAAGATGAATCAATAATGGAGAAACTCTAACTTTGGGTTGAAGACCAACCACGTTCC
>JASDQU010244989.1:211688-227617 GCA_032191745.1 Picea mariana
TAACAGTACACTGAATATACTCCAACACAACCTGGATTTGTCAAAAAAAATATCCAGGGTCTTCATCTCCACCACTCTATAGTACGAATCTAACCATGTGAATACATGTGTTGAAGTCGAACATGTTAGAAACCACTTGATTACCGGTCATTAGTGTATACCATTAACAAGTGCGAGGGAAATCACCATTAATGTCAATGAATCCCAAGGTACACTAGTATAATCCAACGAATGTGAATTAATGAGTTGAAGTTGAACACTCAGCGGAATCTCCCGATCAGGGGTCAATAATGAAAACCCACTGTTGAAAGCGAGGAAACATGCCATTGAGGCATGCAAGTTCCAAGGTACCAATTAGTTTCTAAGTCTAATTCCTGGATAACAAGTTTAAGTCGACAGGAAAAGACTCATCACAGGAGGGTCTTAATGTATCCCACATCAATGACATGAAACAAGTAATAAGATTTGATGTAGGTTAGAGTAACAAGTGATTCATGACTGACTCAGGGATGGCCGATACAATAGAAGGATTAAGGACTACAGAAATGGCTGACACAATAGAAGGCTTTCCAGGTTGAACTTCTCTTTGAACATATTGAAGAAACGACAACTTTCTTGGAAACACTAACTCAACAACAAGGATCACATACCGATTTGTAATCTTATAAAGGAGTATGATCAGGAGACAAGTGGATTTTCCAACCTAGACACAAAGCGAGTGAAAGAGTGTCATGTTAAAAAGTGACTCTTCCACAGAATACAGGTTTAGATACATTTCTTTCCCAATTTTTTCCCCACCATTTCTGGCGAGTACCGCTTTATTTTTACACAAGCTTGAGGAGGATAACATATGCTTGAAATGTAAGCTCATCCTTCAGATAAGTCCCTCGGAGTATGTTTAACGAACCCTAAGAAGGAGTGGTTTGGTCCTATATGGGTCTTTCAATGTTTGTTTTATAAGTCCAAAGAAAGAAAACTCAGGGGTTTTTCATGTTTTGAGAGTCTGAAAAACACTTAAAGAGAAATCTCCTAGTTCCTTTTTCGTAAATTAGTATGATGAGACCAAAAAAGAGATAAAATATCGCTCAACAGATGTTTTCTTCAAATACTTTAACGAGCGTGAAAATAACAAGGTTGCTCGGCAATATTTTCATGTTTAGAGAGTCTGAAAAGAGCTTAAAGGGAACTTCAATGGGTTCCTATTTCATATAACTTTTACGAGTTCGAAAAAGTGATAAAAGTATACTCGGTTTCATTCTCACGTATTTACGAGCACAAGAAAGAACAAAGACTAAGCTCAACAACTTATTCTCATGTATTTACGAGCATGAGAAAGAACAAAGACTAAGCTCGGGTTTGTTTTCATTTTTACGCAAGCTTTAAAACAAAACAAAACTATGCTTGGAATAGATTTTAATTTTTACACAAGTTTAAAAACTAAACGAAACTATGCTTGGACTTGGTTTCATGTTTAGACAAGCTTGAACCAGAGGAAACTATGCTTGAGGTAGGTGGTTTCATTTTTACACAAGCTTGAACCATAGAAAACCATGCTTGCAACTTCCCAACGCATGGTTGGTACTTAGTCCCCAGCTTAAGAAGCTAGTGGCTCAAACTTCAGCATGAAGTCTAGAGGCTGTAAGCAAATGCCCCCCAATCTTTGTTTCATCCAATTGCAAAGGAGAATGAAATGAATCTTCAAATACTAGATGAAGGACTTGACTCAAATAGAGAAGGGGAAAACTATTTCATTTTTTAACGAGTTTGACATAGAAATAAGAACTATGCTCGTTACCTCTGTTTCATTTTTTAACGAGGTTGCTACAGAGACGCAAAAACTATCCTTAAAGAGATTTCATTTTTTAATGAGCTTGAAATAAAAAACCATGCTCAAAGACCTCTGTTTCATTTTTTAACGAGGTTGCCTCAGAGATGAAAAAACTATCATCGGCGTCTCTCTTATTGATCATGGATTCCAAGAGGACAATGCTCCGGAATGACACCATGTCAAGGGATGAAACTCAGTCATGGCTTCCAAGAGGTCTTCACTGGAAGGAAGAAACACACTCTGGAAGGACACCATGTCGAGGGTCGCAACAGGAGTAAAGAGATCAGGCTCTAACAACCCTATCAAAGAGATCACCATGTCAACTACTAGATCTAAGTCATCAGAAGTTGAATCCATGGGTGAAAATGCCACATAATTGACCTGTGGAGGGGGTGATACTGTCTACATAGAAGAACCATTTAGGGAGGCAATCTAGTCGAGGTCAATGAATGAAAGTTGATCAAAAATCACAACTCGTCCATCTTGAGGGAAAGATATCACACGAAAAAGAGTAGACACAATAAATTTCATGGCATAGACATATTCTCGCCCAAGGAGTAAAGAAAAATCCAAGGGGTCTTGGACTACCATCATGTTAATAAAGACATTTTTCCCTTCCAAATTTACAGGAAACTGAGGAAGGGTCCCTAAAGGTTGACTAGTTCTTATGTTAAAAGATAACAGATTCTGTGTAACTGGTGCAAGTGGAGGATAACCCAAAGCTTGCCAAGAAATAGAGGACAAAATACTAACTAACGAACCTTCATCTATCAGCATCTGAGGAACGTCCCAATCACAAACCTATACTGTAATCTGGAAAGGAATGTGAGAGGGAAGACGAGGTCCAGTTAGCAAACCCCAATCAAAATGGATGGTTTCATAACTTGGAGGGGGTTCCATGGGAGAAGGAGGAATATCCCCCGGCATGGTAGATTCTGTATCAATGAGAAAAACATGAGCAATATCGGGTTTACTCTCTAGCGGGAGAGTAGGATCGACTGATGGAGAGATTAGATCGACCACTTGGGTTTCATTCTCCAAGGGGAAAATGGTGTCGACAGGTGGAAACAGATCGACCGCTTGGGTTTCACTCTCTAACGAGAGAGTGGGATCGACCGAGGATGGGATCGGATTGACCACTTGGTCTACTGGTTTAACCAAAGATGTGACCAGATTGACCACTTGATCAACTAGACTAACCGGGGAAGGGATCAGAGTGATCATTCCATCAACTATAGGGGGGTCAAGAGTAATCTTGCGATAAGCAGTTGGAAGTTGAGGCTATGAAACAGTCATGTCTTCCAGTAATTTCAAGGCTTCATCCATACGAGGGCAAAGGTGAGTGAGATCACTCCCTTTGCATAGCATGCACAGGAACTTGACTCTACTTTTCTTCTTCCCAACGATATCTTGACGAGTTGACGGGGGGTCATCAACATGTTGTTCAGAGGTCGATGATGTGGACTGGAAAGGAGATGTAGACCATGCTTCTATAACCTTAGGTATACCAGGACAATCCTTAAGAAGATGGCTACCCTTACAAAGCCTGCAAGGGTACTTGGGATTACGGGTTGTTTGGGTGATCTTGACATCATCAACACTCCTAGCATGAGTAACAATAACTGGTTGTTTTGACCTTTGTTTATCTTTCTTCTTCTTAATCTTTATTTTCTTCTTCGTCTTAGTCACCGGGTTATTAGCTTCAGAACTTTCACTCGATGAAGAAGATGAAACAGAAGGAGACCTTGCAAGCGAAGAAGGTGAAAAAGAACTTACTGGTGAAGAAGGTGAAAAAGAACTTACTGGCGAAGAAGGTGAAGGATCAACATGAGGTTGATTCTCTTGGGGGAAAGTGCTTGTGATTGAAGCACTAACTGCATTCTGGATTACCTGAGTGGAAAACAACCACACCGACAATCCAATAGTGAGACCTGGAAGGCTCAAAGTAGCGATGTAAGGAGGACCAATGTTTTCATAGGAAGGAAAAAATTGGTTTCCCTGGAGCAGGGGTTCCTTCATTGGTCATTCCAGGAACTGACACCATTAAATAAATCCAACGTAGAGTCTTCTAGGGAAAACAAACAATACACGCTAAAAATCTAGTAAGCAAGCAAGCAAACAAAACCTTCTCACAATGAACGCACTAGTTGGTGATGAAATCCAATGTCGTGGGAACAAAGTAAGAAGGGGCTGAGATAGAGTGGGTGGAAAAGTTACGTTGACGACCTGCTTAACAGACCTACACTCTGGTGCAAGCTCCCACACATAATCATGGGTATACCCTCCAAGGAGCCCGAGTGAGTTTGGCCAACGTCGATTCCAGGTACCATGAAGACTTGTCCCTCCACATTCACCTCATGTAAAGAACCTAGAGAGATAGGCCACTAAGGTTACCAATTACTATAGTGATGCCTGGGGAAATAGTTGACAGTCCGATCCACGTGTAAGGGCAGGGTATCTAGCCTGAAATCAACTTGAAAGGCTTCCACTCATCATTGTGGGTATACCTCTCAAGCGACCCCCATAATACACGTAATCTCTACACCAAGACCAACANAGTGGATTTAACTCTCCCTATCACAAGATACTATGTTTGTTTACAGCTTTGGAAAGTTATCTTTCACACCTATTCCAAAGCCCTACAACTAATCTAATGTAGGTTTGCTACCAGAAAAGATAAAAATGTCTAATCAATTTTTATAAGCGCTTTATTTTATGGCTGTTGTTACTCGATAGGAAAATGGCATGGACAATATGGTGTTTCGACCGACTCGAAAATTATGCAAAGAGATGAAGATGCAATCTTTTCATTTCGATGAAAGATATGCTACGAGAAGGAGAAAACATTTATCATTCCCAGATGCACAATGTCCCAAAATCTTAAAACTCATCAATATCAAGATTCTCAAGAAATGAGAAAAAGGTACTGTACACAAATGCACGATTCATGCCCCCCCCCCCGACCATGAGGGGGACATTTTTTTGGAATTTAAGACCAAAAAATGCCAAGAATCATGTAATTTCGCTACTTCAAATGAAAGGATGCCCCCAATCTAATATAAAGCAAGAAATTTAATCTTTTTGTTTCAAAAATTTCACTAAAAGAAATAATGAACTTTCTTAAAACAAAGAAACCCAAACTAATAGTTTTATTTTAAACCGAACTATTCAAAAGAAATCTGATCTTTCCCTAAACAATTCTAAAGAAAACACATGCTTTGTAATTGAAAGACACTGAAAGAAAGAGACTAATCCTTCAAAATCAAACAAAGCAAAGATGGCTAAAAGCAACTCAAAGAATGCCAAGCAGACTGTAAACAGATCAATATAGGCTCCAAAAGTTCAATCCAGCGGATCAAAGAAAAATTGGGTCATCAAAAGATGACAAGACCCAATCCAAAAAAGTTTACAAACAATTTCGCAGCCTAGCAGTAGAGTACAGTGCGAGAATTAGGTATTCTCGCAGGCTAGACATTGGTAGGGTGCGAGAATTAGGTATTCTCGCAGGATAGACACTTGTAGGGTGCGAGAAGTTTGCACTGAACTGAACAGTAGGGTGCGAACATCAATGATTCTCGCAGGCCACAAAGAGGTACAGTGCGAGAATCTCTGTAATCAAAGAAAAATTTGAAAAAGGACAGGGAATCTAAGTGAACTTCTAGATCTAGAGAGTCTAGATGGATGTCCCACAGACTTAGAAACCAGAAAACAAACAATCAAAGGAAGGGAAACTAGACTAACTAGGAAACAATCTGTTCCCTAGTGGAGTCGCCAATTTTGTTATCGGACTAATCGGTAGGTGCGGACACTAACAGATCTCCCTAGATCCACCTAGATCTACAAAAAAACACACCAGAACATGACGCTTTCCTTAAGTTTTAGATATTGAATTTACTAACTAAAGAGGGATGGTTGACATACCGTTTAAATGTCGCTTCCTCTCGCCATCGCCATCCTAGATCCGTTCCAACACTCATACAATGATGATCCTGCAAAATAATGCAACCAACTAAAGTGATAGAAATAACATAAAGTCAATATAAACCTATGTATGTGATCAAGGAATCATACAATAAAACACAACAAGATTTATAGGAAATAATCATATTACTGTATCATATTAAATGTGAAATAGAGATTACAACCATGGCCTTGATGTCGTAAGGTCTCTTCCAATTGTCCTCCGTTCCCCACACACTTCCATTCCAAGAATTCTGAGAGTACAGATCTGATAATATTCACAATCTATCTTGACAAAGGCAAAACTCAAAACTACTCTAACCAAGCTAATAATTCCAAGCCAAATCCAACTTAGTCAATCCCAAAAGCTCCAAGCTAACTTTCTCTATGAGATATCCTCTCCTTTTATAAGATGAAGAGGATAAGGTGAGGAGGTTAGGATGATCCCACCAAATCATGAAAGCGAGTAAGATCCAAACCATTTGGATGCCACCTCACCATGGGAGTTTCTCTTTCTAGAAGATTCAAGAAAACACTTGTTTTTCCCACGTGTAGGCATTCTCGCACCCTGCCTATAGAGAAACCTGCGAACCTCTCGCAACCCATCTATGGTGCAACCTATGAGAATTAGGCATTCTCGTACCCTGCCTATATAGCAACCTGCGAACTTCCTTTTTTTATAGGGTTTTTACAAAGGAAAATGCAACTTCTTTTCTCAGGAAAAGTTCTTCTTTCTTCTTTCTTCAGGAACTCAGGCCACTGACCCCTCTGAAGGCAACATATAGGTTTACATCATTAACGGTCATAGGGATGATGAAAATAATGGGTAACAAGACCGGTTTTTTTTCAAAATATTTGAGGAATTAGAAATTTTCATGGCCCAAAGTTTAGAGAAGAAGATTCAAGAAAATTGCTGCTTATTTTAAGCATGGCTCACTTTTTTTGTAATTTCAGAAAGAAACAAGAAATACCAAAGATTCAGGAGAATAAACTCCCTGGAAACTCCATTGAAAAATTTAAAATGAAGGGTTTCATTCATGTCATAATTCTTCTTTATATTCTTCATCAAACCCATCAATGGCTTTGCAAGACTCAACAAAAGGGAGAAATACTCAAAGAAGGAGACGATTTCGTAATACACCTTTAAATCTACCAGAAATAGACTTTCAAATGCCCAATATTCCTATTGAATTTTTTTCTACATTATTTCGGGATGCTTCAGAAGATGCAAAGAAACACTTGATTAATTTTAAAGGTACATGTTATGATTTCAACCTCATTGAAGACAATATTACATTTATATTATTTCTACAAAATCTATGAGAGGTGAATGATCAAATCCTGTCACTATGAGGGGGGGGGGGTGAATCAGTGACACAATTATTATATCAATTTTTCATTTGTTAATGCAAACATAATTTCAACACAATATTTATCGTGGAACCCAAATGGGAAAACCACAAACTCTTTTCTATAAACTGCAAAATTTTGTTTTACATGTTATATAGAAGAAATATATTCTTCCTTTTCGATCAGCTCCAACTGATCAGGATGCAACCACACTCTTTTTCACCAGCACCAACTGGTAGGAGGCTTCGACTCTCTGTTTAGTCAACTACAACTAACAAGGAAGCACCAACTCCCTCTGCAGGCACCAACCTGTCCTTGCACCACCCAACCACCCTTATTTTCTGAATCTAGAATTTTTTTTGTATCAAGTCTTTTCTGCATCTCTCTCTGGTTATGTGATTCAATATATATTTTGATTCATAATGCATAGACACCTTCTTCTAAACACTCTTCCTCATTTATATTATCTTCAAAACGATGTGAGAGCGATACACAATGTCCCTTTTTTTTGAACCAACACACCTTTTCATTTAACTTAACCATAATCACTGTTTATTATTTTTACTGTGAAGGATTTTCATAAATTGATCATATATATAGATCAATTTCATCCTTTTAACTCGATCCCGAATCTTTTCTATGGTTGCAAGAACTGAGTTTTGTAGAGGCACTTCCTTCAAACCATTACATGTGACCGATAACACAAAACCACGATCTTATCAACTTTAACGATGCATTATATTTTGCATTTATATCTCTTATTCCATATGACCAATGGAGATGAACAGATGCTAGGCCAAACGAGTGCTTGAGCGCTTATCAAATCAACGATCATGATTTAATACCCTGATGAGATGGACGACAATTGAGACTTCATCATTTAGGAATTCGAGATTTCAACTTCTCAAATTTTCGAATCAGATTGGATGGTTTATTTTGCGGAACCAGATCAATGGTCAAATTTGATCCTTACACTCATCCTTTCACTGCTTAATCTGATGGCCAGGACTTAATCAAGCATTGATATGGATGGATATCATTTACTTCGACACTTCGGCTATTCTACTTACGCTATCCTTCCACTGTATTTTGATCAATGGTTGAGAATGCACCCGAAGTGTTCTTCAGATTGGACTACCCATGTACACTCCGAGAATTAGGGCATCTACGGGTGGTGAAACTCCTGAAGTAAAACTCCTAGAGTGACGTAACTTTCTTATGTCATTTGATGATGTGGCACGAGCCGAGTATCTACCACGTGTCACTCAGATTCGTGATTTGCACGTACCTGAAATGCCTATTTCAACTTGACACTTTTCATTATCTGACTGTGCCACATGTCCTTGCTGACGTGGTCTATCAACATGCTCTACTGATGTAGATCTCCCAATGTGACACATATTCATCTCCTTGATCTAACGGTCAAAATAATATCCGAAGGGTATCTCAGATCGATGACTGAGAGTGACTTCAGAATTTCATCTTTCAGGACTTCGGGTATTTCGATACCTCGACTTCACAATTCTTCCGAAGTGAAATTCCCAAAGCGTAACCTCCTCACATATTTAGACCCAAAGTTAATGATGTTCGTTTGATCAAGATCTTAGATCGACGACTTGATCTGTCTACGATGCTGCTTTGCCTTGGTTTAAATCCAATGACCCTCCATCTTTTCTTATCCTATCCTTCCACTCAAAGGTGATCCAACAGTCGTGAAGACTCTCGAAGCGGATTAACGATCAAGGATGATTTCTGAACCACAACTTGCAAGTGATTTAACTCAACACCCAAACTCCGCAATTTGAAGTCGTGCGTTGTTGGTGAGTCAAACACAATCGTCGATCTTTGAAACAATAAGATCTTACGGTCCTGACTAATTATGGGATTTGAAATAGCATGATGTTTAATACTCTTTTCGATCTCCGCAATCTATCCCTGTCATTGATCTGGCGATTGCGCATCCGAAGACCATGACTTAATCCAACTTAATTTGGTGCATGTGAATCAATGGTCCTGAATTGGTTTGAGTTTCATTGCACCATCTCTTCTAAGCTTTAATCTCTGCATATCATCCAACTCTTTGACATCAACCATTATATGCTAACTGGATATTGTTGATATCAATGACAATTCATCATACCAACTTATCATCACATCAATGACATTGACTGTTGACATCAATGACATTGACTGTTGACATCAATGAAACTATATCCAAAAAGAGGATTCTCTTGAATGGTATAGTTCATTAATACCTAACTCCATTACTAGTTGGGATGTGTTAGAAGATTCATTTGCAGAAAAATTCATCCCAAAGTTGCATTCATATGTTTTAAATGTTGTTTCCCACCCATCCTCTCCCATACGGAAGCAAGATAACGAAGTCACAAATTTTAAAGAAGAATCTAATCAAAGAGTAGATGAAATTTCTAAGTCAAGTCATGTTGTTGAAAAGGAAGATGAAAATTTCAAATTACAAGAATAAAATTTTAGACTCCTATATACTCCATATGAAGATATTTCGAGCAACAAATTTGAAAATGAAATTGAGGAGCCTCCACCAAATATAAAAGAATATTTCAGCCTTGTGGAAAAAATGAATCTTGAAAAGAATGACGAGCAAGATCACCTTTACAAGAAAGAAGAGTCTTTTCAAGAGAATTTTGATGATTCAAGAACCTTGGAAGTGGTTGTAAATAAAGAAAATGATGAATGCGTTCTTATGGTGAAAACTCTTCAGCCAAGAATTGATTTTATCGAATTATGGTTCCAAAGCATTATTGGCCAAAAAACACAATCAAATCTTCACCATACTTGGTATAATTTTTCTCCAGTACATATTGAGAGTGCCCTTGACTCATTGGTACAAGTCCCAACATATCTCATCATTTTGGAGTTCATTACACAAATCAGATCAATGCTTGAATGGATCCATTGGAAATCTGCCTACACCTAAGGTGCCCCTTCTTTCAAGTAAGTTAGAGTAGGTAGATCATATATGTACATACTTTGTTTCTTCAATTCAGTTTTTCATAATAAGACAATCTTTGAATTGAAGTTTGAAGATAACTCCATGAAAGAAGAAGAATTATAAGAGTTAATTTTGAAGATGACTCCATAGCCCAATGGAGAAGGCAATTGGTATTGAGATTATGGTGTTCTCAATAACCCACAGGGAGTCCCTGTCCCGCAGTGGGAGCCAGTTGTTGACCAAAATTTGGTCATTTATATTTTCCTTCTCTTGGATTCATAAAATCCTTGATATCAAAAGAAGACATTTTTTTTAATTTTTATAATTTCACTCTGCAGCCCTCAATCTTAGCTTTGCCACACATTTTCAGATCAAAAATATGTTTTTGTATGCCTAAGTTAGTGAAGATCTTGTCCAGAGGTTTGATTTTGAAGAATCTTTCTAAGTATCATGTTCTCCTCTCCTCTCCTATATTACAATGCTACCATACTTATAATTTTCATTCAACATCTCTCTTTCCATACTTAGTGTTAGGTGATTTATATGTACTAAAAAAGACACTAAACTACCCTCAATTAAATTTTCAACCCGGGGTAAGTAAACTTAGAGTTGTAGCAAAATATATGCCAAAGGTAGAAGGCTGGTAGGAGTGTAGACTAACTAAGGAAAGCAACTATCTAGGGCTAATCTACTCAAGCAAATCTATCTAATGAACAAACCCTACTAAGCAACTTGAAACTAGGTAACCTAAGTACTTATGAGCCAAGGACTAATGGATAGTTCCTAAGAAAACGAATGAAAACTCTATGTAAAACAAACTAGTTCATGAGAGTAAGCAAATGTAAACTACTAAGCATACTAAGCAAATGATGAAAGCAAACTACCTTTAACTTGCCAACCTACATTCAATGAGAAACTACCCTATGAAAGCAAATAAGTAAGCAAGTAAAAACACCTATCTAACCTATTAAAGCAAATAGACAAGTAAGCAAAGACACCTAACTAACCTATTAAAGAAAATAGACAAACAAACAAAAACACCTAACTAACCTATTAAAGCAAATAGACAAGCAAGCAAAAGCATAAAGCAAAATACAAGTAAGCAAAGACTTCTCATTGAACAACTACCTAGCCTAAGAGACAAGTGAACTAAATGCCTAATGAAAAACTATTTCTCTTGTGTGAAAGGAAATTTAAATGCTTAATGCAATGCATGAAAGGAAATCTATTCTATTGAAAGCAAGAAAGACTATCAACTAAACCTATGAAAACATGAAACTATCTCTTCTAATCTACGAAAGCAAGAAACTATCTTTAATCTATGAAACACTCAAATGTAATGCTGGTGGTTGTGTGAATGCCTTCGGTGGTGACAGATGATTTCTCAATGACATTTGACAACAAATGACAATTCCAACGGTATAAACTCAACACTAATCTCAATGGAAAAATGAAAGGTATGTATCAAACAGTCCAACGAGAATTTAGCCACGACAAGAACAATGTTTAAATAGCCTGCATCATGTAAAAACCATCAACAACATAACAAGATCATCATTCTATATCCATACTATGTAAGAAAAACTAGATTCAACCATTAACTAAGAAATGTAATTGCATTTTAATTCTAGGAAAGAAAATTGCGTGAAAGGAAACTACACTATGTCTATTCTAACCATTCAAACTAAGATAAAGAAATAATTAAAAACATAAATTTAAAGGATGGTATTAAAAAGTAAAATGACGTTTTAATTTAACCAACAACTAATTAAATGAAATCTATATGAACTGAAGTAAGCAAGCTATGACTAGAAACTAGAACTAATTCTATCTATCCATCAAATATCCCTGTCAAATAAAACCCAAATTAAAACTCTGTTCTCTCTAATTAAAATTCTATTTTAAACTTATTTATAAAATTATAAAAGAAAGCATAATTTAACGTCTAAATGTACATGAGGGTTAGTAAAGAGATTTGCAAGTCCATTCCTAGCCTACAAAACTAATTCATGCTAACATAATCCATCACACTATCCTGCAAAAGAACAATAAACAATTAAATCACAGCTAGCTAATTAAAACATAAAACATGCATGTACAGGAAATAAAAGACAATTTAAATTATGAAATGTATAAACAACACACTAAACATCACCACACTGCTGGTGAGCCCCCCAGCAAGTTGTGGCTACCCTTTACAAGCACACCACGAACTTCAACAAGCTGAACTCACCATGAAAATCAAAAATGCAGTTGTGGCACTATTCTGGCAATGTAAAAATGAAAAACAAAGTATAATGAGTTTATCTCCAATCTGATGGCTATTCTACTTGCTTAACCATCTGATGATCACCCTGGTAGTATTTATAAGCTTACAACCTAGGTGGTTGACCACAGGAGGGTCGAACCACCTCTAAATTCGACAAATTACATTAAATGCCTCCATAACTAACAAAACAGAGGAACCCAATGAGCGCCCTCTTTGAACAACTGAAATCAAGTTGTCTTGAGCTTAGTAGCTGGAGGGGGCGATGACAAACAAAACCCATGTGCTCGATTTGTCCACCACTGGCTGCCAATACCATAACCACCAACTTGCCTTGCGTTTTTGTGCAATACTGGGTGCCAGAATGAGTGTTGGATCAAGTACCGGAACGAGTGCTGGATCAAGTGCCGAAACGAGTGCCAGACCAAGAAACATGGTGTGTTTTTTCCTGTAACAACAAAAAAACATGAATTGACTCTTGGAAACCATAAAATATGATAAATTATTGATTGAATCACAAAACATGAATTATACGTACCTCATGCCGATTGTATCATTTTACCATAAAATTCTTCAAAAAGCTCCTTTGAAAGATAAAAAACGCATATATACATATGGCAAAAAGTGTATAGTAACGTCATGAAGATGATTATATATCGATCTCAACATACCCCACATTGACGATCTTGCAGGTCCCACTACAAACAAAAAGAAGTCATCCATCGAAACTAGGCTTGCTGAGGAGGGCCGGCTTTAGAAGCCTCTCCTTCTTGCTGTGCAGGCTTAGCCTTGTGCCTCTTATGTTGCTTTAATTGTGCTCTTAAGCTGCGGTTAGATTGGGTCATCCCATTGACCCACCATTGAAGGGAGTTAACTTTTGCCTGAAGGATTGCATTGTCATGATGAAGGTGTGCATCTATTGTCTTCCTCTCCTCCAATTGTTGGAGAAGCTGATGGTTTTCCCTTTGTAGCTCCTCTATAGTTGGGGCAGAATCAATGATCTCCAAGGAAGGCTTAGGTCCTTTGAGAGATGTGGTCAATTTATCAATTTTAGGATCAAGAGTGGGCATGGGTGAAGTAGGTGTGATGGGAGATCGGAAAGGTGAGGTAGGTTCTGATTTCGTTTTCCTTAGTGGCTCTAATCCATCCACAGAGACTTCTCTAGGTTGCTTATGAGGGCTCTCAAGGTCGAAGGATACTTGGATAGGATCCGAAGTAGGTGGAGGCTTGGCATAAGGCTTGGTTCTTATGTTCCGGGTACTCTTCCAAAAAGGTCCCTTACCAAATCAGTTGGCTCCTCTCTTGTTTGTGGGAATGATGGGAAAGTCTTGCTGCATTAATTCTTGGGGCTTATTAGGTGTAGGATCAAGAGAAAATGATGGCATTGGGGGGTCAACAATAGGCTTCTTTTGGTCTTTTTTCTTGGTCTTCTTCCCTGATGAAGAAGTAGGAATATAAACAAGCTTTTGGTATTGTTCCGGCAAAGAGGGAGTTTGTGCAAGGGAGTTTGGAGTTTTTGGAGAGTGAGGCTTGGATGGAGAGATAGTTTTTAGGCTAAGTGGTTTTTTTCCGGTCTTAACTGTCAAGTGAGGATTTGCAAATTGGTAGATAAAGGCATCCCAACTTTTCCCTTGCTTCTCAAGTTCAGTAAGAATGAGGAGTTTGATCAAACTGTGGTGGAAGAGACTATTGTGGGGGTTGGTCACATTTTTCCTCACTTGAGAGGACATTTTCCCCAAGCTTTTGAGAAAATAAAAAGGGAAGTTTAAAGTTTTATTGAACAGAAAATGAGCCAGCAATCTAAAGTGACAAGCTTTGAAGGTGGAGTATCTACCTTCACATGTAATTAACCGTGTGATGACGATAAGGGGATTGGCCAATTCTGGATTTATCCACTCCTTAGCATACCTCTTTTCTCCTGAAATGCTCTCGAATTCAGGCTTAAACACCCTATTGTAACTTGAGCGCGACAATTGATGATTCTTGAACCACCTATCTCCCATTCTTAGAAGTTTTGTTGCAGCAGCAATTGACTCTTCTGTAACTACAAAATTGAGAGACCCTACATGTGCTATCCTACCATCAAAACCAACTACAAATTTCATATAAAGACTGTCATCATGGCCTTGCAAACTCGACAGAAATGGACCCTAGCCAGCATGCAAGAACACTTCCCTACACTGTGTGAATTCTGGAATGGAAAACAAGTATGCATAGGAGGAGGGTTTGTATCGCTTGGGCATTGTGATAGGGTTTGAATTCACTAAGCAAGGGTGAAATCGAGCCACATAGAGACACAAATTGGGCACGGTCTGAGTGCAATTGGAGCAGAGGGAAAATTTTACCAAGCAAGGGTGAAAACATGCCAAGAAATGGCACAAGTTTAACACAATCTGAGTGTGATTATAACAGAGGGTGAATTCGACAGAGGTTGGGCGCGATTTCTTAACGCAGGGTAGAGAAAATGGCAAGGGAAAATGAAACAATAGAGTGCCCAACCTGATTTTGGATGCTCTTATGGTGGAGTACGTTGCCCACATGTGTGCGCGAGTTGCCATGTGTGGGAGATTCAAATTTGATGGCAAGCTTGAGAGCAATGGAGTGGTGGGTACTTAGATCAATGTCCAAGTCTTTTGACTTGGACATTGGATCATAGCCATATGAAGCATCTTTTAATCAATGCCTGTAACAAATTTAATTAAATGTGATTGAATTCTAGTTCCCTAGAATCTAGGACAATTACTAGTATGCAATGCAATGACACTTCAAACGACACTTTAAACGACATTGCATCCGACAGCTCATCCGATACCCTTATGTTAAGTGAATTTTTGCCTCTTTTAATGGACAACCTGCAATTTTGAAGTATTTTTTACAACCATAGTGGTTAATGAGCAGAGGCAGAGTGCTCCATGCTTACTCATTCTTCTTGTATATGACATATAGTGTCAAAACCTATAATGAACGGGTTATAGCAAGAATAAAACATGTATTGTCAAACCTACAGTATGCAGCTTGTAATGGAAGATAACCAATAAAGAGTGGTCTGTTAAGCATGAGTTCAGTAATGTATAGCACATAGGAGTTAATCATTTAAAAATAACATGAATATCAATGTAATAACTTGTATCATGGTAATAATACAAAAATTCTTGCAAAGACTCCTTTCTCTAGTAAATGATCATTTGTCAGCTCATGAACCCCTCCCCCACACCTAAGTATTGTGACACCTCACAATCAAAAGTATAGGAAACTAGTCAGTATCTGTAATGTCCCCACTTTGGGACATCATCACAGGGCAAAGATTTATGATGACCAGAGTAGCCAGATGGATGCTAGAGCGAGTACAAGGGTATTTGAGAGGCATTGTGGGGTCCATCTTGCATTGATGATCATATTCCATCATTATGAGCCATTCCGCACAGGTTGGCTTTGGTTTCGTTGCATTCCGACGATTTCCATGGTTTTGACTATTTTGAGCTATAAGTCAATGGAATTCACTGAAGAGGTCATTTTGGGCACATTACTTGGAGGAACCTCTCAGTGTAATAGCT
>JASDQU010244990.1:2524-18655 GCA_032191745.1 Picea mariana
CAAAAAAAAAAAAAAAAACATGCATACAATTTTGGGTTGTTCCTCTAGTGGGAAAACATGCAGGAGCCATCAAGATGCTCGTCAACATGCATACAAAAATCATTACCATGATTTTTTAGGAAATCCTTGCAGTCTTCTCCTCGAAAGGTCAATGTTGGCTTCCATAATCTCAATATCTTGCGGAAGACGTGAGGCGACAAAGAAACATGAGAGTGGTTCCACAGTGGAATAATTCTTTGGATTGAAGCAGATCAACAACACTCATGCTCCTAATGCTGGCAACCTAGAGACATTGCAAGGCACCACTGAATTGTACAAATAACAGGGAAAAGGCCCCGGTGAGAAGAGTTTCCAATCTGTGGCCACCACTTCCAAGAGCACGCCATCCCACAACATCAATCCAATGGCCCACCCCAGTAATAAAGCAACCCAAAATTCTTCAAACGTAGGAGGACAGAAGAACCCATCCTCGTAGTAAAATTGATAGTTCTCACATTCTTCCCATGAGGAAGAAGAGAAAAAACGTTGTAGGGCAAGTGGAAGAGCCTGAAACTGAAAGTGAGGACACACCAAGAGACCACTTCCTTTCAGTCGAAGACTTCAGGGACACAACCTACACGAGAAATTCGAGAGATCCAAATTAATTCATTCTGAGAAGAAGGGGACCAAGAGACCCCCTCCTTAAAGGCAAAGACTTCAGGGACACATGCTTCATGAGCAATTCCAGAGGCCAAAATTATTCCATTATGGGAAGAAGGAGATGAGTAATAGGAATATGCCTTGCACCAGTGGGAGTTCTAGTCCTCATCCCCTAAGATGTTAATTGATTATCTAGAGAATAGGAGAGTGGTCCCGCAATTGAATAATTATTTGACTTAAAATATATCTCTAGGCGCATCAAGAGACCATTTCCTTACAGTGAAAGACTTCCGCCCAGAACAAACTAATTTGGGCCTATGGAATTCCTACTCTCGTTCTGCAAAGCAATTATTGCGTTCAACATCATTTTATTTTCTGAAACCCCTTCCTTTGGTGTTTTCAGGGCTGCCATCGTCGAGCCTGGAAGTGCCCCCCGTTATGGTTGATTTCAATTTGGGCGCAGTAGTGGGAACATCATCTGCATTTCCATCATCCATCGTTGTATCATCGTCTATCAAATCATCTTCTTCTGTCTCAAAATCGACCGCATCAACCTTTGTTCCAGCCATCAATGCAGGCAGGTGGGTTGTCTGAGCAATGAGGGTTGCCTTGGAATTATTTGGCTTGAAATATATCTCTCGGTGCACCAAGGGATCTCCTTTTTTGCTTCTGGGCAGAGGGAGATAAGTAGTAAGAGTATGCCCTGGAGAATTGGAATTTCTAGTCATCATGCCCGAAGGTGTTTACTGTATCTGGACATAATTGTTGTCGAACTACCGCCATAAGTTAACAATAATGTTCGTTTGCTCCTGATCCAAATCTCGAAGCTTAGAAATTTCACACCATGAATTCAATTTTATCAAGACCTTTTTCTGAAGGTGCATGTGAATATAAAAGAGACAAAACTAAAATAATGAAGAGAATGACAGATAACACAAAGAAGAAAACCATCAACAAATTGGACACAAGAAGTTAATAACAGGGTTCGAAAAAACTCGCCTACGTCTCTGGGCCTTTGTCTTCAATGAGGGAGGATTTTCTCTATTCAAATTCAATGCTTATAGTCCACATTAAAATTACATAATATAGGGCTCTGACTGACTTATCTGTGTTCTTCTTTGTCTCAGAAAATTGACGCAACAAACTACACTGAAAAAGGAGTAGTATAACTCTTGGAAACTGCCTCCAAAGCTCAACTACTCTTCACTGCTCAAGACAACTTGATCTTGACAAGTTCTTCCTCAACTTACTTCAAGATTATTTGCTACTTCTTGCTTGCCTCAAACCTCACAATGGCTTGTTTTATATAGCCAAGAGGTAGAGGGATCAAATCCCAACTTCCCACTTCTCGTGGCACTTGATTTGGCCCAATATCCACCAAGATATGGCCAAATAATCAAAACTGCCAAAACATTAGTGAGAAAATCACTAAATTATAGGTTTAAAACCCATTTTAGTTTTAATATAGGCATAAGCCCCCAAAATATTCACGCAACCACCTTAAATCGGTCACATTGATAACTAATGTGACAAAGTGCCAACCCAAAGGTCTACACACTGGCCCCTACTCCATAACTCCCGGTCGCATGGCATTTCAAAGGGACCGAGTCCCGAACAAAGCGCTAACCACCATTTCCTCGTGCCCAGAACATAGCCGGGTCACATGTCAAACAACCCGAAAAACAAGGGCTAACTGTTTGGACCTGTGCGCAACATATTAACGGTGGTCACATGTGCTATAATCTTGTGCCCATATCCTTTGCACTGACTGGATCAAACAGCGGGGCTATATGGCATCAGACTCTTGACCAGGGGCTAGGGCTAGACCCCATCCCCATACCTATGCCCAGAATATGTAACGAAACAAAGTTATATATAACTTTGTTGCAATGTTTTAACAAGGAACTCTGATGGTGCAATGGTGTTTTCCCATTTACGAAGGCGCTGGTCTGGGCAGAGAGGTTCGGTGTTCGAAACCCCTAGACTCATACAATTTTTGGTAAACAAAACAATGAACCAATAGTCAGGTGCCATGTGGCACCACAACATTTTCCAATACCTTGTCACTTGTCATCTTCCGGATGGTCCACGTGTCCGTACACTTTTCCATTCAGCAACTGCCACATCAACACACATGTCTGCCACATGTTCACTGATCATACCGGCCACATGTACGAGCGTGCCACATGTCACCCTTTTAGTGGTGACACATGTCACCTTCTGGTTGGTCCATGTCAACTGTACAACCTGTCAATTGTACCTCTTCCACATGTCACGCTGCCACGTCAGCATGATGATGTCAGCATTGACGTTTTTTATTGTTGACCTGTTAACTTTTTTCCTGTTTGACTTTTCAAACATAATGCAATATCAGGAGCATACAACATCCGTTTGAGCCTGTTCAAGTTGTTTTGGGAACATATCGACAAGGCCCACGTACACGTCCATTTTGACACCATTATGAGAACATTGAGTTTTAGGCCTTTCTGAGCCCCATCAAGCTCCTGGATCCAAATCTGGATCATGCCTTCCCACTAAATACCTTTTGGCACCCAAAAGGTTTATTACATCAATCGACTATATCCTTACATCAATTGAATAATGATAAGCATCCTAGACTTAACATTAACTAGACTAAATAAGTGATTTCATAAATCAAATCACTTTTATTACATCAATGAAACTGACACTGACTCGATTTACATATAGGGAATAAAATCTGCCCATTTCTAGGTGGATGACCCATCTCCTATCAACAGAGTTCCGCATTATTTCCTCTACTCCTTTGCAGCATCCTCTTATTGTCCTCTTGCAACATCCCTTTTTTCCTCTACAGTGGCCTTATGTTTTTCTGCAACGACCTTTAGTATTTCTGCAACATATTTCTTCTTCTTTGGCCCTACAAGCTTTGTTGAGAGTCGCAACCCTGGATGCAGCTTCCAAAAATTATCTTCACAATGTCTGCTCTTTTGACAATGTGAGAAAGTGTTTCTTGCTCAAATAAATTTGATGGAATCATTCCTTGACTGAGCTGAATCCCCATTGGATTTCTCTGACTCCTGCCTTGGCTGCACTGACTTTGCTCACAAATTCTTTTTGACCTGCAGTGTCGTGTCATTGAGTCTTGGCATACTTCTTGTTGCCATGATATTTTTCTGATAAGATGGCATACTTCTTGTCGCATGCTAGCTCTTCCCTTATCCTCCTCCAAGTGACCACTACCCGCGACCACAGGCTTAACCTAAATTGCACGTCGCGTTTCGTGACTTGGGGACTTCTGATGCAAGGCGCTCCAACTCCTCCAACTCCTGAGTTTCGAAAGGGATTAACAATTGTTAGTTCCCTCCTTTGGCCTCCGTCCATGTGACCATTTACTACGACCCAGAGCCTAACTCCAAGGTGTGTCAGAACTTTGCATATCACGAGTTCTCACAACTTCCCTCTTTGACTTTTCTACCCTACGAATTAGAAAAATGTTGAGAACTTGCCATGTGTCCTCCTTAATGGACGACCATGATCAAATCGTGATTTCGTATATCGCGAGTTTGAACAGTTATGCTATTTGACCCTCTTTCTCTGTGAGTCAGCGAAATGTTGAGATCTCGCCACGTGTCCTCCTTAATGGATGACCACGATCAAATCGCAATTTCACATATCGCGAGTTCGAGCAGTTATGCTCTTTGACCCTCTTTCTCTGCGAGTCAACGAAATGACGAGATCTCGCTACGTGTCCTCCTTAATGGATGACCATGATCAAATCACGATTTCGCATATCGCGAGTTCGAATAGTTATGCTCTTTGACCCTCTTTCTCTATGATTCAACGAAATGCTGAGATCTCACCAAGTGTCCTCCTTAATGGACGACCACGATCAAATCAGAACTTGTCTCGTGCACCTTCCTCTAGATCCAACGATTGTTGGTTCACGTGCTGCAGATCTGATGGCTCAGATCCGTTTTCCTCATGCGCTCACTTCTCGTTGTCTAAATGTGGATTTCAACGACCTAGATCTTCTCCTCCACAACTGGGTCCTTAGGGAATTTCGAATTCCCACGTACTCCTTGTGTTAATCCGTTCGTGTCGGATCGATGATCCATGACTTTCCTTGGTCTAACAGTCCGGATCACATCACAACATCCAATCATCTACCAAACAAAAGGGTATTCCCTTTTGATACCTAAATCTCTCTATCCTTCCTGAGCTTTGTCAGTTCTAAAGGATTAAGAGAATTGCGCTCCTTCTCCTGGACCTAACACCTAGAAGGGTCTTCTGCAAAGTTCTTGTGCTCCTTCATTTAGTCTAGAATTTAGATGGTTCTTAGTCTCTGCTTGCCTCACAAAGAACTTGTGCATATCTTCATTACCTCTCCTGAGCTTAATAGGCTTCGTCCTCGCCGTGATTGCGGGATTCGACCTCCGTAATCAGGGAAGTACTCACTCGACTCTAGGACATGGATGCATTTCCTTGGGAAGGTGCTTTTGAGGAATTTAACTAGAACATAAGGGAAATCAAGAATATGTAGAATTTCTTAAGGAAGAAAGCATACTCTTAATTTAATCATTCAATGCAGGAACCATTTACAGGCATACAAAAACAAGCATGCATCCATTATTTCCAATTTAGAATTCAAGGCATAAAAACACTTATCAAAACCATAAAGAGTGAAGCGACTTCTAAGAGGGGTGCTCGTTTCCACCCAACCATAGGCTCAATCACTCCCAATGGACTTATCACTGGCCATCCCCAAGCTTAGGCCACGATGCTCTGAGATTCAATCTCTGAATTCCATCTCAACGGAAGTTAGGGATGAAGGTTACTCTCCTTCTCCCCATACAGGAATAGGTAAGGATGAAGGTTACTCTCCTTTGCCTATCTCTATCTCCCTATTCCCTGTGATTAGAACTCACTTGTTCACTTTCGATCCTTCCTCGGACCCCCGAGAGATTTGATCCCGTCTCTGCACTCTTCACCCGGTCACCCCCTCTGTCCACCACACTTCCCTTCTTGCCTCCCTCGACAAGGTTGTGTGTGGCTCGAATCCCCCCGTCCGTGGCCAGGTTCGGAAGCCATACCGATGGGAAGTCTGCCCCATCCCTCATTAAATCTCGAGGAGGCCCTTCCCACCTACTAGCCTTATGGGAATTCATTCATGGTTAGAGGGTTGTTATGATCTGAGCAAAATTAATTCCAACATGGTACTGGTTCGGTGGAGGTTAGTGCAACCATTCTGGGTCCCCTCCACCACTTTTTCATTAGCAATTGTGGCCTCTCTTAGCATGTCCCCTTCTCAGCATTCATGCAACATGCAACATTTTCTATTACAATAATCAAAATTTACATTCATCAACCTTATACACAAGCTCCATCAAATCAAACATTCACACTTTTATGTTTTCCATAGTTCCTCGGTCCATATAGTTATATTTATAGACTGGGGAAACAGGGTGTTACAATTCCCTCCCCCTTAAAGGAATCATCATCCTCGATGTTCTATCTATCAACATGATATGTATGTACATAAGTAAACAAAATCGGAAATGCTTGCCTCATGGCATATTCCATTTCCCACGTAGCCTCATCTGGGCCAAAGTGTTTCCAGTGCACTTTGACCTGTGCAATGGTTCGCTTACTGAGTGAGGTTTCCTTCCTGTCTAGTATGCATTGGGGTTTTGGTAGGAATTCTTCCTCCGGTTCCACCTGGATCATAGACCAGTCAATTATATGATTAACATCATGTACATATTTCTTCAATAATGAAACATGAAAAACATTATGTGCCTTTACAGTGGGACGAAGTGCTAGCCTATAGGCTATAGGTTCCACTCTATCTAAGACTTCAAAGGTTCCACAATATCAAGGTGCCAACTTGGCACAGGCTCCCATTCTCAGCGAACTCTTCTGGGGTCTAACTCTAAGATAGACATGGCCTCCGGTCTTGAACTCTCTGAGAGTTCTCTTTCTGTCGGAATAACTTTTCTGTCTATCCTGAGAAATCTTCAGATTTTGTCTTATATGAACCACTTGTTGTTCTATTTCTTTCAGCATGTCAGGTCCGATTGTAATTCTGTCCACTGGATTGCTATAGCTGATTGGAATCTTGCATTGTCTACCATAGAGGGCTTCAAAAGGGCTCATCTTAAAGGATTCTTGATAACCGTTTTTGTAGGCAAACTCTACCAATGGTAGGTAGTTTTCCCACTTCTTAGGTTGATGCATTATATGCATCCTTATCATGTCTTCTACTATCTGGTTCACTCTCTCTATCTGTCCATCAGTTTGGGGATGATAAGTTGTGCTGAATAACAATTTTGTCTCCAAACCGACCATTAGGGATTTCCAAAAACTTGAAGTGAATTTGATATCTCAGTCAGATACAATTTCCTTGGGCATGCCATGCAGTCTTAATATCTCCTTCATGAAGATGTTGGCAATAACTATCGCCTTGCAAGTTGACTTGATAGGGATCAAATGAGCAGAATTTCTTAGCTTGTCCACCATGACCATGATGGCATCATTTTTCTTGGTCGACCTTGGTAGTCCAGTGATGAAATCCATGGACATTGTTTCCCATTTCCATTCTTGAATTGGTAGGGGCTATAACAATCTTGCTGGATGCCGGTGCTCTGCCTTAACTCGTTGGCATTCTAGGCACTTAGCTAGATAGTTAGCTATGTTTTTATTTAACCCAGGCCAATAGAATTGTTTCCTAGTGGATGTGATCATCTTTTGATATCCTGGGTGACCAATATATGGTCTCTTATGCAGTTCATCCATTATGAACCTCTTCAAGTCGTCACAATCCAGAATATACAATCTGTTTCTATAAGTCAGCATCCCTTCCTCGAGCATTTGGTATCCTTCATACTTCAACCCTGTAGGCTCTTGATTTAGGTATGAAGTCACAGTATTAAAGAATGCATATGTCTCTTGTGCATTTCTGATTCTTTCCCTGACATCCATTTTGTAGGTGCTTACTGCTGCAAGATGAATCGTTTTTATACTTCTACTAAGGGCATCGACCACCCTATTTTCATTTCTTTTTATGTGTTTGATTTCGAAATCTAATTCACTTAGGAGAGCCATCCACCTAGCTTTCCTGGTGTTGAGTTTCGATTGATCAAAGAGGTGACTTAACCCACAATGGTCTTTCATAAGCACAAATATCCTTCCCAGGAGGTAGTGCCTCCACATTTTTAAAGCATGTACTATGGCAGCCAACTCTAGGTCATGGGTCATAAAATTGATCTCATGTTCATTTAATTTCCGAGAGGCGTAGGAAATTACACATCCTTCTTGCATAAGGACTCCTTCAAGTCCTTCCTTGCAGGAATCTGTACATACGAGGAAATCACTATCTGAGTCTTCAATATTTAACACAGGTGCATGGGTTAGGAGGTATTTCAGTTCCTAAAATATTTCTTCGCATTTTGATGTCCAAATGAATTTAATCCCCTTTTTCTGAAGGGCATTGATTGGACAACCAATCTTGCAAAACCCTTTTATGAACCTTCTATAGTATCCTGCTAATCCCATGAAGGACCTAATATCAGATACATCTTTCAGGGTAGGACATTCCATAATGGATCTGATCTTATCGGGGCCCACTGCCACCCCTTAGAAATGACATGGCCTAAGTAATGGACTTGATTTTGAAAGAAGTCACACTTGCTAAACTTAACGTAGAGATGATGATCTTTTAGTACTTGAAGTACAAGTCTAAGATGTTCCTCGTTCTTGGAGTAGATTAGGACATCATCAATGAAANTTAACCCAAATGGCACCACCACAAATTCGTAGTGACCATACCTCATCCTGAAGGTTGTTTTGTGGATGTCTTCATCCTTAATCCAGACTTGATGGTAGCCAGATCTTAGGTCGATCTTTGAGAAGATGGATGCACCTTCTAATTGGTCGAACAAGTCATCGATTCTTGGTAAAGGGTACTTGTTCTTTATGGTTTCCTTATTGAGTTGTCTGTAATCTATGCACAGTCGGAGTGTGCCATCTTTCTTTTTCACAAACAGGATGGGCGCTCCCCACGGAGATACACTGGGTCAGATGTATCCTTTTTCCATCATCTCCTTTAGTTGTAGATTGATCTCAACAAGTTCTGGTGTGCTCATTTTGTATGGTGTTCTAGATGTTGGTATCATTCCTGGTGTAAGTTCTATTGAGAAGTCAATATCCCTTTGCGGAGGTAGACCTGGTACTTCTTCTGGGAATACGTCCTTGTATTCTCTTAATATGGGGTGGTCCTCTAGGTTTGGTTTTTCGTCTTCAACAGATTCCAACACCTATATTTCATATATGGAACACCCTTTTCTGCAATACTTCTTCATTTGTAGGGATGATATTTGTCTCACTGAGACAAACTTCTGAATCCCTTGGAGGGTCATCTTTCTCCCTTCTTAGTTTACACATTCTAAAGTTTTATGATAACAATCCATTTTAGTTTTATGCACAGCCAACCATTCCATACCAATCAACAAGTCATAATATCCCAAGGGAAGTATGTTAAGGGTCGCTCGGGTGGGCAATCCACCCATGATGAATTGGCAGGATGGTATAGCCTCTACCACCTCTCTTTTGGTCCCAGTGGATAGTTGTACCAACCATGGTTTAACATGTCTAATTGGTTGTAGTTTACACTTATCGACAATATAAGGGGATACATAACTCAAATTAGAACCTGGGTCAATTAAAATAGAAATTGGATGGTTAGCGATCATACCTTCCAGCTCCACTACTGAAGCTTGGTGGTTGGCTTGATTATTGTCCAGGGCTGCATAGATTTGTGGCATGCTCCTAGCCACATCATTGATGGTGGTAGCTTCTTGGATATTGTAGACCCCCTTAATGTTTTTTTGTCTGTGTGGGCAATCCCTCAATCTATGATTTTCTCCACAACCACAACATTTTAAGGGTTCCTTCTTTAGGTTATCGATCTTTGTTGGCACTGTCTGAAAAGGTTTATTTCCAATTTGAGAGGGGAAATTTTGCTGATATACACTTCTAGTAGGAAGGATCCCCCTATAATCTTTTCCACAGTTCTTATATCTTTAGGAGTTAAACCTTTTCTTCTGGAATCCCGAACTATTCTTTTTCTTCCAGTCCTCGTGGGGTCTTGTCTTGCTCCCAAACTGTTCATAAAAATACCTCACCTTCCAGATAGCTTCTTCTAAGGTCCTTGGTTCATCGAACTCAATCCTATCCTGGTAGGTCTGAGGTAACCCACTAATGAACCCCTGCATTTTTTCTTTTTCATCTTTTATGTAGGGTACATACCTTAGTAGTTCAAGGAATTTATTGACAAATTCCTCTATGGTGAGCTGCCCCAGTCGGAGTTCATAGAATTCCTTAGTTTTCCCATCCATGTATTTTTCTGACAGATACTGCTTCTTGAAGTATTTCCCAAATTTTTTCCATGACAAGTCCTTCTCATGGACTCCTTTCACATTCCTAAGGTCTTCCCACCATATGGAATCCTTTCCATTCAGGTTGAATATGGCTATTCGAGCCTTCAAGTTTTCGGAGTAGTCATGGACTCTGAAATACTTCTTTAAACCAAGTAGCCAAGATTCCTCCTCTTCTCCCTTCTTTATCTCTCCGTCGAAAGAGGGTGGTTTGGATTTCTTGAACTCTTCAGGAACACGGGTTTTGGAACGCTTTTGTTTCCTTCCTTTCTTCTGAGAATGTGAGCTGGACCTGCTACTAGAAGACCCTTCGGAGTTGCGAGCTTCCTTTCCAGAGGACTCTCCCGATGAGTGTCCCCTGCCTCTAGGTTGGACCTTCTTTACGATACTTCTCTAAATGGGGTCACTTATGGAGTCATGTTTTCGGGTCTCAGGTGGACTCTGACCTCTCTTCTTGTGTTGTCGGTCTGCATGACCAGTTGCAGGTTCGTGCTATAGTTGCCTCTGTATGTTGGATAAACTCTGTAGCAAGACTGTGTTAATTTATGTTTTTTTCTCTTGCTCCTTTATCAATCACTCGTTGTCAACCTTGAAACTCTATAGCTCAACCCTGAGGATTCTTACATTTTCATCTAAATTTGTAGGGGTTTCCACCACCCTCCTTTCATCAGTTTCCTCGTCTCTATTGTGGGAACCATCCCCCACTTCATGACACATCATCATCCTTTAGTATTGGAGTCTTCCTGTGATTTACTGACTGTTCGGGTGTTGACAAAAACACTTATAGTTAGATAACAATCTATTAGTTCATGAACAATACATGGTTTAATTTCTTAATGCACACACACAGTAGAAGGTTTCATTCCTATCTTTAATAACATTTTTAAATCAGAATTTTTTTTTTATTTTTTATTTTTTTTTATTTTTTTTTAAAGAGGTAAGGTAGGGTGTCACTCTTTTGAAAGTAATCCAAATAGAGTTATTTAAGCGATTCATCCATGAGCCCAAGCAGGCCAAGTGTTGTAACCATGATCTGATACCATTTTGTAACACACCCACGATGACGAATAAAATATTTCACTTTTTTCAAGGGACAAAATCTCAATTTCTGAAGCCAAACAATTCTCTAAGACTTGATGGTTGCGTTCTATAGTTAAACATATAACCTTTCGGTTTCTTAGTGTAGTTTTAAGTACATATGCGACCTTCCCCTTCTCCCTACCATGAAAACTCAAAGTGTCGGGTGATATCTCCTTTTGTGACTCAGTTTGCACGATTAAGTTCCAGGCGCAAGTTTCTCTCACGTGGCCATGGGTTCTGACTACCCATCTACCCAAAAGGCGTTTCGGGACTTTGCATGTCGGGTATTCTACATGCGAGTTACCTCGACATTCCCAACCTCCAAAATTTGACAGGGGTCTAGCGCATGCTATCTCTTCCCTTATCCTCCTCCATGTGACCACTACCCATGACCATAGGCTTAACCTAAACAGCGTGTCGCATTTCACGACTTCGGGACTTCTGATGCAAGGCGCCCCAACTCCTCCAACTCCCGAGTTTTGAAAGGGATTAAAAACCGTTAGCTCCCTCCTTTGGCCTCTGTCCAGGTGACCATTTACTACAACCCAGATCCTAACTCCAAGGCATGTCAGAACTTCTCATATCACGAGTTCTCACGACATCCCTATTTGACTTTTCTACCCTGCAAGTCAGCGAAATGCTGAGATCTCACCATGTGTCCTCCTTAATGGATGACCACGATCAAATCATGATTTCGAGTATCATGAGTTCGAACAGTTATGCTATTTGACCCTCTTGCTCTGCGATTTAGCGGAATGTTGATATCTCACCACGTGTCCTCCTTAATGGACGACCAAAATCAAATCGTGATTTCGCATATCGCGAGTTCAAACAATTATGCTCTTTGACCCTCTTTCTCTCCGATTCAACGAAATGTTGAGATCTCTCCATGTGTCCTCCTTAATGGATGACCACAATCAAATCATGATTTCGCATATCGCGAGTTCGAACAGTTATTCTCTTTGACTCTCTTTCTCTGCGAGTCAGCGAAATGATGAGATCTTTCCACATGTCCTCCTTAATGGATGACCACAATCAAATCAGAACTTGTCTCGTGCACCTTTCTCCGGATCCAACGACTGTTCATTCATGTGCTTCAGATCTAACAACTTAGATCTGTTTTCCTCATGCACTCACTTCTCGTTGTCTGAACGTGGATTTTGACGGCCCAGATCTTCTCCTCCACAACTGGGTCCTTAGGGAATTTCGAATTCCCGTGTACTCCTTGCATTAATTTGTTCACATTGGATCAACGATCCATGACTTTCCTTGGTCTAACGGTCTGGATCACATCGAAACATCCACTCATCTACCAAACGAAAGGGTATTCCCTTTTGATACCTAAATCTCGCTATCCTTCCTAAGCTTTGTCAGTTTTGAAGGATTAAGAGCGTTGCGCTCCTTCTCCTGAACCTAACACCTAGAAGGGTCTTCTGCATAGTTCTTGTGCTCCTTCATTTATTTTATAATTTAGGTGGTTCTTAGTCTCTGCTTACCTCGTAGAGAGCTTGTGCATATCTGCACTACCTCTCATGAGATTAATAGACTCTGTCCTCCCCGTGATTACGGTATTCGACCTTTGCAATCGGGGAAGTACTCACTCGACTCTAAGACAGGGATGCATTTCCTTGGGAAGGTGCTTTTTAGGAATTTAACTAGAACATAAGGGAAATCAAGAAGATGTAGAATTTCTCAAGTATGAAAGCATACTCTTAATTTAATCATTCAATGTAGGAACCATTTACAGGCATACAAAAACAAGCATGCATCCATTATTTCCAATTTAGAGTTCAAGGCTTAAAAACACTTATCAGAACCATAAAGCGTGAAGAGACTTCTGAGAGGGGTGCTCATTTTCACCCAATCATAGGCTCAGTCACTCCCAATGGATTTATCACTGGATACCCTTGAGCTTAGGCCATGATGCTCTGAGATTCAATTTCTGACTTCCAGCTAAACGGAAGTTAGAGACCAAGGTTACTCTCCTTCTCCCCATACAGGAATAGGTAAGGACGAAGGTTTCTCTCCTTTGCCTGCCTCTGTCTCCCTATTCCCTGTGATGAGAACTCGCTTGTTGACTTTCGATCCTTCCTCAGACCCCCGAGAGCTCTGATCCCATCTATGCACTCTTTACCCTGTCACCCTCTCTGTCCACCACACTTCCCTTCTTGTCTCCCTCGACAAGGTTGTGTGTGGCTCGAATCCCCCCGTCTGTGGTCAAGTTCGGAAGCCATACTGATGGGCAGTCTTCCCCATCACTCATTAACTCTTGAGGAGGACCTTCCCACCTACCAACCTGACAGGAATTCATTCCTGGTCAGAGGGTTGTTCTGATCTGAGCAAAATTAATTCCAACATGGTACTGGTTCGGTGGAGGTTAACGCAACCATTTTGGGTCCCCTCCTCCACCTTTTCATTAGAAATTGTGGCCTCTCTTAGCATGCCCCCTTCTTAGTAGTCATGCAACACGTAAAATTTTCTATTACAATAATTAAAATTTACATTCATCGACCTTCTACACAAGGTCCATCAAATCAAACATTCACACCTTTAAGTTTTCCATAGTTCCTCAGTCCATATAGTTATATTTATAGATTGGGGAAACAGGGTGTTATAATAGTTCAACATTCTCTCGTTGAATTGTTTGGTTAATCTCCTCGAGATCTTGGAGATTGGATCTCTTCAAGATTTTCCCCATATTTACAGTTCCTACAAAAGTCATCTTGCTATGATACCGCTTGATCCAAATCTCGAAGCTTAGCAATTTCACACTATGACTTCAATTTTATCAAGACCTATTTTTTACGGTGCATGTGAATATAAAAGAGACAAAACTCAAATAATGAAGAGAATGAAAAATAACACAAAGAAGCAAAACATCAACAAATTGGACACAAGAAGTTAATAACATAGTTTGACAAAACTCGCCTACGTCTCCGAGCCTTTGTCTTCAGTGATGGAGGCTTTTCTCTATTCAAATTCAATGCTTACAATCCACATTAAAATTAAATCATATAGGGATATGACTATCTTATTTGTGTTCTTCTCTGTCTCAGAAACCTGACGCAACAGACGACACTAATAAAGGAGTAGTATAACTCCCGAAAACTGCCTCCAAAGCTCAACTACTCTTCACTGCTCAAGACAACTTGACCTTGACAAGTTATTCCTCAACTTGCTTCAAGATTCTTTGATGCTTCTTACTTGTCTCAAAACTCACAATGGATTGGTTTATATAGACATGAGGTAGAGGGATCAAATCCCAACTTCCCACTTCTCGTGGCACTCAATTTGGCCCAATATCCACCAAGATATGGTCAAATAATCAAAACTGCCCAAAAAATTAGTGAGAAAATCACTAAACTATAGGTTTAAAACCCATTTTAGTTTTAATATAGGCATAAGCCCCCAAAATAAGCATGCAACCCCCTTAAATCGGTTACATTGATAACTAATGTGGCC
Source organism: Picea mariana (assembly GCA_032191745.1). Lineage (NCBI taxonomy): Eukaryota > Viridiplantae > Streptophyta > Pinopsida > Pinales > Pinaceae > Picea > Picea mariana. The sequence continues at coordinate 17,119 of JASDQU010244990.1, forward strand.
AAGCACCAGCCCAAAGGGCTACACACTGGTTGCTTCTCCATAACCCCTGGTCGCATGGCATTTCAATGGGACTGAGTCCCGAACAGAGCGCCAACCACCATTTCCCCGTGCCTAGAATGTAGCCGGGTCACATGTCAAATGCCCCGAAAACCAAGGTCTAATTGTTTGGACCCACACACAACATCTTAACGGTGGTCACATGTGCTATAATCTCACGCCCATATCCTTTGTGCTGACTAGATCAAACAACAGGGTTATATGGCATTAGACTCTCAACCGGGGCTGGGGATAGACCCTAGCCCCATACCTCTGCCTGGAATATGTAACAAAACAAAGTTATATAAAAATTTGTTGCAATTTTTTAACAAGTAACTCTGATGGCGCGATGGTTTTCTCCCATTTACAAAGGCATTGGTCTGGGCAGAGAGGTTCGGTGTTCGAAACCAATAGACTCATACAATTTTTGGTAAACAAAACAATGAACCAGTAGTTAGGTGCCATGTGGAAGCCCATGTCTGGGTCACATGGCACCACAACATTTTCTAATAACTTGCCACTTGTCATCTTCCATATGGTCCACGTGTTCGTACACTTGTTCAGTCAACAACCGCCACATCAGCACACCTGTCTGCCACGTGTCCACTAACCGTATCGACCACATGTATGAGCATGCCACAAGTCACCCTTTCAGTGGTGACACATGTCACCTTTTGGTTGGTTCATGTCATTTGTATGACCTGTCAACTATACCTCTTCCATGTCAGCATGATGACATCATGATGATGTCAGCGTTGACTGTTGACCTGTTGAATTTTTTCATGTTTGACATTTCGAACCGAATGCGATATCAGGAGCATACGATGTTCGTTTGAGCCTGTTCAAGTTGCATTGGGTTCATATCGAGGAGGCCTACACACACTTACGTTTTGACGACATTCTGAGAACATTTATTTTTAGGCCTTTCTGGGCCCCATCAAGCTCCTGGATCCAAATCTATATTAGCTCCAGATGATGTTTGAAATGAACATTTGGAAGGGATAATATAACCCTCCGCAAATATTGGTTTAATGTGTATCAATGGGAGATCTCCTTGAGCCTTTCGTTGATCAATGAAAATCTCTACGGTTCGTGCATAATGAGTTGTTACCATTAAAGCTCACTAATTGCATATTTAGAAAAAAGTGCGAAGGTGGCGGTGACGATGAAGAGCGATTAAGGATTAGAGATTTCGTGAAGCTGCCAACTGGACGACGCATGAAATAGATTGCATGATGCTTGAAATGAGCACTTGGAAAGGATAACATAACCCTCCACAAATTTTGGTTTAATTCGCATTAATGACAGATCTCCTCCAGCCTTTCGGACATTAATGACAATATTAGTGGTTCCTGAACGATGAGATATTAGCATTAAAGATTAATAATTTCATATCTAGAAAGAAGTTCGAAGGTGGCAGGGATGGTGAAGAGTGATTAAGCATTGGACATTTTGTCAACCCGCAAACCTGAGAAAGAGATTTCAAGAAATGGCCAAGTAT
>JASDQU010244990.1:31063-48214 GCA_032191745.1 Picea mariana
GCTTGTTCACTTTCATCACTCATATGGGAAAAGGACATGTTGCGAGATGATTTTACACAGTTTATTGTTGAAAAAGACAATGCACTATATTTTATGGAGATCAAACATTCTACATTTCATATTCTTTCTTTGATTAGCTCGAATCTTAATGTTTATAGTTCACATTTTGAAATGATCAATCTCATCAAAGGAAGCATTCAAACCAATGATTTGACTGATGTCACAAATCCTCTTATGATGATTTTCCCATCGATATATTTGTTTCATCAAAGTCGTGGTTTGAATCCTCATTTTTGTGACAGGATCTTAGGATGGCTTGAATATTCATATATAATTTTTTTTTATAATAAAGATAAAGTTATGCTTGCTTTCTTTTTACCTAAGTATCTTGGAAGTAGGCATGACATATTTCTTTTAGATCCTCCATATGAAGAAATTAATGAACACTTAGAGAATTTTCAGGAGGATGGGGCATTTCATCCTTGGCTGATGGTTATTTCGTTTCCTCTTAATCTTGACAATTTTTTTAAACTTGCTTGCACTCGCCCATGCCATTATGACCCTTATCACGATAAGATTGCACAATGGCTGGAGGATTCGTACAACAAGAATATTCAAGGAAATGGTAAGATCATGCTTACTTCGTTTTTAGATGATGATTATGAAGGTAAGTGTGATATGTTTCTGTTACCATTCTTATTAGTAATGCCTGATTTTGTTTCCATTGTAGGATTGGAGTTACTCCGATGGCTACATTGGAAGCATGACTTCACGTAGTATTCTGATTTGTTTAATAGTTAGGGTAGGTTTAGGAATAGGTTTTCTTTCAGTTTTATTTCTCACTATTTCTCTTTGTAATAATGCAGTCATGAACGCAAGTGGGCGCACCACGAGAACCATAATACGACTGTTGTCAGGGAAGTTCTCTTGATCCTTTTTTCTTTGCTTTTAGTTGAACATTTATTTTCAAAAACGCAATATCGTCATGAAAATCTTAAACGAAAAGTAAAGAGATAAATAAATCTGAATCAACCTTGACCCAAGGTACCACGAGTAGGACTGATTTCACATCAAACATGATTTTTCTACTTTCTTTCAGTCTCCCAAGGGATTTTTTGTATGATGTTTTCAGATACACTTTCTGTACATATTTTTTTTTTGTTTGGATTTCTTTGCTTTCCAATTTTTCTTTGCTGGTTGGTTTTGATTTTCCTTATTAGTCTTTCTTTTTGAAAAACACATAACTGCATCATAGGCTAGCTCAGACGAAGAGAACAGAAAAATTTCCCCTCTAAAAATGACCGCTGAAAGCTGTTTAAACATCAATTATGATATTTTTCTGAAGTTTGCAGCCATGTTAAAGATAACTCGTTGTTTGAAAAGCGTTTCTTGATTTCAATCTGTAACTGAACTTACTCACGATCATTCATAAAAATTCTTCTTACGCTGTCCTCGTTCCTTAAGAGAACAACTCAGAGATGTCTCCCTGCTCTTGAAAGTTGGTTTATTAACAAACTATTTCTAGATCTTAATGAAGAACAACTAAGAAAATTTCTTCAAGGTCTGTAATTTACTAAGATGTGTCAAAAAACCAGGATTTTCAGCGTCACCCCGCTCTATTAAAAAATATTTAAAACTAAATAAACCTTCAGAGAGTTGTGGGGAGTTCTTGTAAACCCACCGAGATACTGAACATGTCTGTTGGCAGTGGGTAAATGCATGCATGACGCCAAGATAACTTCGTCGGGGTACTGAATAGGCCCGCTGGCAGCGAAGCAATGTCAGGTATATGAAAATTCTCAGATATGGATTCTTGTGACCTTAAATGTCCTTCGTTCTGATCTGGAACTTCTTGGTAGGATACAGATATTAGAGTGGGTTAATTGACATCCCTGTTGAGGCTATGGACGCCTGCTGGCAGTAGCGGCCCTGTCAATAGTATTGAAGATTTTAACTTTAATATCGTGACTTTCTTATGTTAATATTGTTGTCAGTCTTAATTTTTTTTTTAAATAACAGTAATCTGAAACTGGAATGCATTATAATTGTTTACGATGTTCAGACAACTTTCTAGTTGTTTTCGGTTTGAATCTTTTTCTGATTATCCTAATCTGAACTCGTTCATTTGGCAGAGATAACTGCTTCTACCAGTGTGTCGCCATTGTTGGCAGCAATAATATAATTTCTATTTTTATAAGCTGCCTACACAGGGTCTTTGAATTCTCGTTACTTGTCATGACCATTCTCACTAAACGACACTTGTCACCTGTCACTTTTTACATATCTTCCTTTTGATTTTTGTTTTCATGATTGTAAGCATGAAAACTCACAGTTGGGATTGCCATTTGGTTTTGAATTTTTTATTAAAGGGAAATTGTTCATATGGTCTATTGTCGAATTGTCGTATTTCGCTATGAACATGGTTGTTTTCCTGGTTATAATCCCTTGGTATTAAACACGCCTTGGTTACATGAGTATAAAACCTCCACTCATTTAGCATTCGACTAATGTCAATGGGGTTTTGATTTATAAATTTTTTAATGGTTCAATGTTTATTTGATACATTGATCTTTGTGATCAAGTCGTGGATATGCATACTATTGTTTTCAACTGTTCTGATCCTTATGCAGACCATTATTCCAAGGTGTCATTTCAAGTATAGCGTGGTATTATAGCTTTGCATGGCCTCGATTTACATGACCTCTCTCACATGCATGGTAATTAACGCTCCTGCCTACCATTTCGAGTTGTCTTTGCATTGCATTGAGGAAATTTGGGGCGATGGCTCTGTGTTTTTTCTATCAAACCCTACCTCTAAATCCTGTGTTGATTCCCTGCTGTTAGCCATGGCTCCTGTGGTGAGGATTGAGCCCAACGACATCCAGACCTTGTTATCATTTGACAATGCCAGAGATGACTTAGAAAGGAATGGCTGCCGTGTGTTTGTTGAAAAGTTAAAGGTTTCGATCTGAGAGTTGCCCAAGATTTCGCATTATGGCTGCAGGGAAAAGATCGGTCTGTGCAGTTGGAAGTAACTGAAGACTTCTTAAAGCTAACCCCGTAATTTCCTGCCAGAGACAAGTTTTTGCGTGAGAGATTCTGAGCAAATGGTTTTGGATTAGATCAAACCCTTGAAAACCCAGAACCGAAATGAGCCCTTTTACCTTCATTGTGAGTTATTTCCCAAGAAATTGGGTCATTACAGAGATATAGCTTGTCCTTTAGAGGTCAAATATCAGATTTTATCTGTGGCTGAAGGGTGCGTTTTGCTCTGTTTGCAATTATTGAAATGTTTGTTACCTCTCCAGACCTATGCCCCAGCACCCCTCTCATCCGTCCAACCTTGTGTCTCAGCCTCCTACTGTGAACCCTTGATCAATCTAAGGGATAACCCAGATTTCCTGGCATTCGATTCTGTGAAGAACCTACATGTCAAGTGGACAATTCTCCAACTGTTAATGCTATCAGTGCCTTTGCTGTAGTCCATGCTTAAATCTCTGAAAGACCAAGTGGATTCATTGACAAACGCCTAAAAACTACAAGGTCTGTTGTTTTTAAGAACGTGGAAGCAACGACTGCAATAGTAAATTCAAAGATTGCTTGATTTGTTTGAATCCCTTAATTTCAGGTATGATCTTTTTAAAAATAAGTTTAGGATGATTTTGTCTTTTTCAAATTAGAATGCATGATTTGTTTGCACAAATTACCTTTAGTTTGTTTTGATTGATTCAATAGAATATGATTCTAATTATAATTATAACTAGCTACAGAATCGTGAGATTCTGTAGCTAGTTAGAAAAATTCGAATTACTTGTTTTAGAATAGGCTATTAGTTTTGATATCAAGTAGAATCTGGGAGGTTGCATCCCCCACATTTTTTGGAACAAATTAGATGATATCCACAGGAAAAGTTTTGATCCTGTAACCTATATAAATGTGTTTTTTTGTAAACTAAAGAGCATCGCTGTCTGGAGGCAAAAAACTATGGATTTATGATTGATAGACTTGAATGGAAGTTGATGTTTTCACAACTTTAGCTTCTATATATCATGTTTTTATTCAAGTTATGATCATTTCGATTTGTAATTAGATTGTGACTATTTTAGATATCATGGTTTATTGCAGATTGAGATGATGAAATTTATATGATATCCATGTTTTATGTCCCTTATATAACACATAGTAATTACTCTGTTCAAATTTGAGATAAAGAAGATTTATCTTCTTTATTCATTGAACATTTATACACAAGTTTTCACTGCAGGATTTATCTCAATGTGGCCATTTGTGAAATTATAAAATTGTTGTTACTACATCTCTTATATGTTCTGTCATTAGCATTCAATCATTACTGCTTCACGTTTATGAGAAGCATTTGTAAGATCTGTTGCGGTTTACCTCATCAAATAGCGAAATTGGATATTGTACACAGGATGAATAGGAGATGTGATTACAGGTTAGTTTGCTAGTTTTATTTTATTAGTTTAATTAATATAGAAATTCCCTGTAATCTAAACATATTTTGCTGTCCATCTTTGTTTTCAATTAGATAATTTGCTATTTCATTTCTTTTTTATAAATGTTATAAAAAAATAAATCAAAAGACTGAATGATAGTTTTGTTGTCGTTAAATAAATCAATCCATATTCGATTTTCGCAGATTTAGATTAAAATTTGCATTCTGTAAATGTTATACATATATTAGAAATATAATCATTTGTATATAATGTACATATAATAAGTAGAGCTATTTTATAAATATTAGTTAGCAAACTATAAATATATATTAGATCTGTATATAGTTTTCAGCGAGTGTTATTCATTAAGTTATTTTATCTTCTTTAGTTTTGTTTTTCACTTTCTTAGGACTTAGATCGGCCAATGGAGCCGCTAAACCCATCGGAGTGGATTAATCCAAACAGCTTGGTTTAAGTAGACAACCCCAGACCGGATTCACTCCTCCAGTTGACGAGTGGTCAATTTCGCCCATCAAAACATGATTTAGGGTTTTGGAAAGATATAAAGGAAGGGTCAATGACCTAATTCATCATTATGCAGATTATGACTTGTCATTGAGGACAAGAGGCGCATCTTAGGAGAGATAGTTAAGTGTATTCTAGGAGGAAGACACCAGTTGGCTGATTTTAGTGTTGAAAGACACACCCTAGTCACCGGGAAGATAATCCAAGTCTTCCATCATTCTTCATTGATTTCGCAGTGCTCCCATATTCCAGGTATTATCTTTTAGTTTCTTATTTGTATTCCGACTAAGATCCTTTTGTCTTTTGATCTAGCCGAGTGTTGTTATTTTATTCAGCCACAGTTGCTTATTTGTATTCCGGCTAAGATCCTTTGTCTGTTGATCTAGTCGAGTATTGTTATTTTATTCAGCCGGATTCAGCCATTTTGTAATCCACAAAGATATCATAATACAAAATTTGTAGTCCTTTTTCATGGTTATTATTTGTATGATCATTTATATGATGTAAACCTTTGATCCTACACACACATTAGCAGCATTTCCTAGACTAGCCAAGTCGGGAACATTACAGTGGTATCATAGATTTAGTCCTGCCAACCTGTGACTAAAGACAATGAGTGCAGCAGAATACCTAGAGGGCCGTGAACACGTAGGTGACGAATATGTCTCTTACAACAGGCATCAGGAAAGAAGGCATAGGCTTGATTTCTCCCCTTTTCTTCCTAGCTTAGAGGAAGAGGAAGAGGCACACATAGAAGCAGAGAGAAGGGTAGAGCGTGAGGATGAGCACGAGGTAGAGAGGAGGCTAGGAGACAGATATGAGTGACCAGAGGGCAGTGGAAAGGACCTCATAGATCCATAGGCAGCTTTCATGTAGGTTATCAATGATATGTTAGCTAGTCAACAAACCATGTCTCAGTCCTTGGCACAAGTGGTTGATAGATTTCCTAGAGTGGGCACCCTAGATACACAAGTCCCGCATGCATCACAGGGGAACTCGGGAGAAGGTAGTAGACCCCAGTCACCCTCTCACACATACACCTCTGCAAGTAGGATTCCCAGACCCTTGTTTCCCAATTTCTAGAGGGCACCCCTAGTAGCAGCACCACCACTGATAGCATAGAGGCCACCCACTCATGCCAACAACATTATAGAGTATAGGAGGGAGTACACAACATTGGGTTGTGAATTCCATCAGGACATGACCTTAGTAGAGTACCGTGGACTCAGACTCAGGAACCTCCCAAGAGAGTCATAGAGGGGAGGACCACAACAGCAACAGGGGCATAACCTCGATTTCATCCGAAAAGTTAAGAAACTCACCATCCATTCTTTTGATGGATCTTCCAAATACACTGCCAGACCTTGGGTACATAAGCTAGACACGTATTACAATCTCAACCAGATGAATGAGACAGAGGCCATCAATTTCGTGACCTTACACTTGGAGGGTGAGGCACACGAGTGGTGGTATCATGGACTGGTGACATTAGGTCACAGTCGCATCACCTCCTATAGGGAGTTTACAGATAGGCTCATGGACAGGTTTGACAGGAAGGATCCCGAGATACACTTCATGGATCTAACCCAGTTGAGACAAACTGGCACAATAGAGGTGTTCATCACAGAGTTTCAGCGGGTAGCCATGGCAATGATAGATATATCAGAGCCTAGTCTGATCATGCTATTCACAGAAGGACTCAAAGAGCCTTTGAGAGGATGGGTGAAGGTATATAGGCCTCCCACTTTGCAGGATTCCATCCTTCACACTCGAGATCCGGAAGACTCAGTGCCAAAGACTAAAAATTTCTCCAAACCATTTGTGCCCCAGAGGGATAGAGACAGGAAGCCATTCCAGATAGAATGGAAGGGCAAGGAGAAGTTGGATGATGATACTAGGCGAGAGCTTATGAGGAAGAAGCTTTGCTTCGGCTGCAGAGATCCTTGGGTCCCAGGCCACAGGTGCATTGGAAAGGGTGAGATTCATTATATTGAGGTAGAAACAGACAACGTGGACAGTGAGGAGGAGGAGCAGAACAGTGGATCCACTAGTTCAGAGGAGGAGTCAACACCAGTAGAGGATAATCCTCCCCGTAGTCCACCAACACCAACAGGAACCCATCCTCCAGTAGTCCCACAACTGCCAGAACAAGATAACAGGAGGAAACCAACAAAGGGAGGTGTCATAGCGAACCTTTCTGGTGTTCCCAGGTATGACACCCTCCGTATCAGAGGGATTATTCAGAGGCAGTGGGAAATTTCCTTGATAGATGGTGGGGCCACCCACAACTTCATCAATGGTTCACTAGTATCGAGACAGGCACTTCAGATAGAGGATTTTGAGGGGTTTGATGTTGCGGTAGCAGATGGCCACATAGTGGAGTCTCTAGATAGAGTTCCAAACTTAGAGATGAAGTTAGGAAACTACACAGTGAGAGACACATTTTATGTGGTTGACCTATCGGACATGGATTTGGTGTTAGGAGTTCAGTGGATGATTACCTTGGGAAAAATCACTACCAACTACCGAACCTTGGAAATGGGATTCAAAGATCAGGATGGGAAGAAGGTTGTTCTAAGAGGTATGTCGACAGGAGCACCCAGGACAGTTTTAGCCAAGAGGATGGAGAGGATATTTAGACATGGGGAGGTAGCATATGTCGCAGAATGCTTGATCACTACTCAGAAGGATTCGGAAGGTCGACAACAATACCATATAGAGATCAAGAATTTATTGGGACGACATCAGGAGGTCTTTGAGGCAATTCCACTAGGGAGACCACCTGACAGGGGGTTTGAGCACACCATTGAGTTGGAGGAGGGGGCCAAACCTATGATCACCCCCCCCTATCGTCATCCTAGGAGTTTCAAGGATGAGATAGAGAAGGCAATCAAGGAATTGCTGGCGATGGGACACATTAGACGGAGAAGCATCCCATTTGCTTCTTCAGTTGTCTTAGTTCTGAAGAAGGATGGCACCATGAGGATGTGCATTGATTACCGAGACTTGAACAAGAAAACCATCAAGAACCGGTACCCTATCCCACGCATTGACAAGTTGATGGATGAACTGCATGGGGCAGTTTTCTTCTAAAAAATTGATCTACGCTCTGGATATCATCAAATCAACATCTGAGAGAAGGACATAGAGAAGATGACATTTCGATGTCATTTTGGACACTTCAAGTTCTTGGTTATGCCATTTGGGATAACCAATGCACCCGCTACATTCCAGTCTTGCATGAACCATATATTCAGGGATTAGTTAAGGAAATCAGTCTTGGTTTTCTTTGACAACATCTTGATCTATAGTCGATCATGAAAAGAGAATATGAGGCACCTGGATGAGGTATTGAGCATCATGGAGGCACAATCATTATATGCCAAAGAGTCCAAGTGTAAGTTTGGTATGAAAGAGTGGCTTTAATTAGGCCACATCATTAGTGCACAGAGGGTATAGGTGCACCAAGAGAAGATTAGGGTCATTCTGGATTGGCTGATGCCTAAGAACGTGACAAAATTGAGGAGCTTCTTCGGGCTGTGAAGATATTATAGGCGGTTTGTCCGAGGTTTTTCTCAGCTTGGAGAATTGCTGACAGATCTTACCAAGCATGGGGCCTTCATATGGACCGATAAATCACAGGAAGCCTTTGATCGCATGAAGGAATTCATGGGCACTTGTCCAATGTTGGCACTACTAGACTTCACCTTGTCATTTGTACTAGAGTGTGACGCATCCGACGAAGGGATCGGTGCAGTTTTGATGTAGGGAGGACACCCCATTGTATTCGAGAGCCAAAAGATTCGTAAACCTAAGAGGTTGTACTCCATTTATGACAAGGAAATGTTGGCAATCATGCATGCCTTGACCAAGTTCAGACAATATTTGGTGGGCATCAAATTCGTGGTCAAGACTGATCACAACAGTTTGAAGTATTTCCTTGAGAAGAAGGACCTCAATGAGCGCCAACAGAAATGGGTGACGAAGGTATAGGCATTCGAATTTGACATAGAGTATGTCAAGGGGAAGAAGAACATTTTGGTCGATGCACTATCGAGGAGACCCTCGACATGTTCTTTGATGGAGATTTCAGCAGATTGGAAATCCCACTTGTTAGTGGAATATTCCAAGAACAAGTTCACTTGTGAGGTGATGGATGGGCAGATACAGGATGAACAGTATAGGGTCATTGACGATGTCATATTTTACAATGATAGATTCTACTTGGTGCCAGATTTAGGGCTTAAGAAGAAGATCCTCACTACAGTTCATGATTCACCTCTAGCAAGCCATCAGGGTTTTTTCAAAACCTACAGAGAGATGAGAGAGAGGTTCTCATGGAAGGGCCTCAAACAAGATGTTATGAGACACGTCAGTGAGTGTGTGACTTACTAGCAGAACAAGTCATAGCATGCTCTTCCAGTAGGGCTACTTCAGCCACTCCCCATTCCAGAGCAGAAATGGGAGAGTATATCTATGGACTTCATCATAGGTCTACCCAAGGTCTAGGGTAAGGACTGTATCTATTTAGTGGTTGACAGATTGAACAATTATGCTCACTTATATGCCATACTGATAGAGTACAATGCAGTTCAGGTAGCTGAGCTTTTCTTCAGGGAGGTCTTCAAACTTCATGGGTTGTTGAATAACATCGTTAGTGACACGAACAGTCAATTCATAGGGACATTTTGGAGAGAGTTGTTTCGGTTGGTGGGGATAGAGTTGACACCTAGCACCATCTATCACCCTCAGACAGATGGGCAGACCGAGATTGTCAACAAGTGGGTTGAAGGGTATTTGAGGAACTATGTAGGAGGACAACAAAGAACGTGGGTAAAGTGGTTATAGTTAGGAGAACCTTGCTACAACACCACTTTCCACATGTCCATTGGTATGACACCCTTTCGAGCATTGTACATATATGATGCTCCCACTTTGGTAGACTTGGTCTTTGGGGAGAGAATATCTCCCAAGGCCAAGGATTAGATCATAGAGAGTTAGGAGATTCTCAAGTTGTTGAAAGAGAACCTGCAGACGGCGCAAAACCGACAGAAGATAAGTGCGGACATGCACAGGATAGAGCGTAGATTTGAGGTTGGAGATTTTGTTTTCTTGAGACTCCAACCCTACAGATAGTCATCTCTGAAGAAGAGTGGGGTCGAGAAGCTCAAGCCTAGATTTTATGGTCCTTACAGGATCATGCGCCGAGTAGGCGAGGTTTCTTATGAGCTAGAGCTTCCAGAGGGGAGCAAGATTCATAACGTGTTCCATGTGTCTTGCCTAAAAAAGGCAGTGGGACAATTCATTAGCACATCAGAGGAGCTTCCCCTATTGGATGAGGAGGGACAATTGGAGTTAGTTCCGAAGGAGGTTTTTGAGTTCTCGGAGAAAAAACTAAGGAGCAGGGTCATCAGAGAGTGTTTGCTCGGATGGAGAGGGCTTCTAGTAGAGGATGCTACTTGGGAGAGAGAGCAGATGTTGCAGCACCCTGGACTGGTATTGCTTGAGGAAAAGCAATTTCGGGAAGGGAGTACTGTAATTTCCCTTTCCAAATAAGAGCTCCAGAGAGGAGGCTTAATGGTCTAAACCATCCTGTTAGACTATAGCCAAGGCCAAAGAGGGGTAAACAGGGTTACTAGAGGTCACTCTAGTCACAGGTGTTATATTCAGAAAGTGACATTGAGCTAAAAAGGGTTAAAAGTGCTTTTAAGTCATTATGAGCTAAAAATAGAAGTCAACAGTGAATTAGGGTTTCAACAGTGACTTAGGGTGTTGGAAGTCAACAATGAATTAGGGTTTTAGCATGATTTAGAGTTTTGGAAATCTATAAAGGAAGGGTCAGTGAACTAATTCATCATTATGCAGATTATGACTTGTCATTGAGGAGAAGAGGCGCATATCAAAAGAGATATTTCAGTGTATTCCAGGAGGAAGACACCAGTTGGCTGATTTTGGTGTTGAAAGACACACCCTAGTCACCGAGAAGATCATCCAGGTCTTCAATCATTCTTCATTGATTCCGCAGTGCTCCCATATTCCAGGTATTATCTTTTAGTTTCTTATTTGTATTCCGACTAAGATCCTTTTGTCTTTTGATCTAGCTGAGTGTTGTTATTTTATTCAGCTACAATTGCTTATTTGTATTTTGGCTAAGATCCTTTGTCTGTTGATCTAGTCAAGTATTGTCAGTTTATTCAGCTACATTCGGTCATTTTGTAATCCACAGAGATATCATAATGCAAACTTTGCAGTCCTTTATCGCGTTTATTATTTGTATGATCATTTATATGTTGTAAACCTTTGATCCTACACACACATTAGTAGCGTTTCCTAGACTAGCCAAGTCAAGAACATTACACAATCCCAATACATGTTCCCTACCTTTCCATGGGCATAACATCTCACTTCTCCTCCTCTGCCTCTTCCTCTTCCTCTGGGAAAAGAGTTTCTACCACCACTCTCCCTTCCTCAGGAACTTCCTCCTCTCTTAGAGTGACTGTGTGGCTTCTCAGTCTCACATTTGGGCTTTTGTGTCTTATCATGGGCAACTCCCTTGCCTCTGTTTAAGCTTCTACCTCTGTTTTGTTGACTTTGCTTCCTGACCAACTTCTCTTCTTCTTTTAGTGCAATCTGATACATATCCTCTACTAGTCTAACTGTCACCATTCTAATTTCGTCTTGGATATCATATCTCAGGTCGTTGATGTATCTGGAAAATTTTTCTTCATCTCTCTCTCTTTGTCCAGCCCTGATGTTCAGTCTGTAGAACTCCTCTATGTACTCCTTCATAGTCATTCCCTTCTGTCACAGGTTCTGCATCCTCCTGAACAGATTTATATTCTAATGTTTGGGTATGAACTTAGTCTTTAGCTTGGATACCTTTCTATCCCAAACCTTAATCTTTTTTTTTCCCTTGCTCCTTCTCTCAGCCTGCAGTTCATCCCACCATAGTGTTGCATGTACTTTCAACCTCGTGACAACATGTCTCACCTTTTTCTCCTCCTTGACGTCTTCATAGTCGAAATACTTGTCCATTGCTCGTATCCAATCAAGAAATTATACAGTGTCTAGGTTACCTTCATACATTGGGACGTCGATCTTCTCTCTGGCTCCCAACTTCACAACCGATTTCAAAAAGTGTTCCTCTGCAGCATCCTCTGCTACAACTTCTTCGACTTCTACTTCTTCATTTTCTGCATCGCTGATGTCTCCAACATTAGGTGCTCTCCTTTTTGTTGTTTCCATGGCATCCAACCTTGCTCTGAGTTCTCTCATCTCCCTTTCCATATCTCTATTATCTACGGGAGGCTCAATACGTCTCCTAGGCGGCATTGTACTGATGTATACGATACCACTTATCGATATCAACCTATGTCTCCTTCCATGGAAATCAATTTTGTGATAGCTCTGATACCACTCTGGCACAACCCCCATTTTCCCCTAAGGGCTTCTCGAACTCCTGGTCTTGGATCATTTAAGATATTGAGTCAGATCGACTCTTTGGGTCCCTACGGGTACCCAAAATTACTATAATCAGGCCCTTTTTCTCTTGAGTGACCACAGACTATGACAGTGGGTCAATCCCTTCGTGATTTTAGGTTTCAGGGATATCTCAATCTCTAGCTTCGACACTTTCTGAAGTGTTCTCCTCCGAACTCTGGACCTCGCACCATGTGTCTCCTTTGATTTTGATGGCCTAACAACGCTTTGGGTTTCATGGCTTCGTGAATCTCCCATTCACCTTGCACACAACCCTTCTGGACTTCCGACTTTCGAATCTCCTAATCTGATGCCACAAGCCTTCTCCATAGCTAATGATTGAAATCTCTTTGCTACTTCATGATTTCACGACTCTCCTCTTACAATACCTCCAAACTTCCCAAACCAAGAAGTGTCGAAACACATTATGGCTAACCTCTGTGTAGTTCTCCCATATATGACAATCTAGAATAGATCACCTCCCTCCGGAACGGATCTCATTCGTGGATTTTGTGAAACCTTAAGGATTCTCCCCCTTGAATATTTCTTGTCGTTCTCCCTCCGGATCTTGTCTTCCTCAACTTTCTTCATCCCTCAGAACTCTTTCTTCCACACTTAGTCAAAATTTCAGCCTGTGCACACCTTGCAATAGGTCTCCTCCACATTCAACTTCTCTTTGTGGATGATTTCCACACACTTTGCGGCTGTTCTCCAACCACTTATCTGTGACTAAAGTCAAACTACTCCTCCCAAGCTTACAAGTCTGAAACTATTTCACGCACTCCTTGCATACATAAGTTTCATGCTATCTCTTCTGAGCTTACGAGTCGAAACAGATTTTGTCAGCGCACTCCTTGTGGACACTATGCACTCCTTGCGCTCGCTCAAAGAAGAGAAACAATTGAAACTTACTTAAAACTCACAGATTCATACATCTCTCCATGTAAATGAATGCATAGATACAAGAACAAGAAATAACAGAGAATTGAAAAAAAAAGAAAAAGTATACCATTCACTCATTTAGATAGATGCATCAACACCACACATTTGGGAAAATGTTTCTCTGTTATATTTATTCAACTGAAAATTACATACATTCATACACTATTTCTTGGTAGATCTCAACTCTCTGTTACAATTGCAATCTACACAATAGATTCGACAGCCTATCTATTGGAGTTACTTCACACACACCTAGGATTTCTTTTTCCTAAGGATTTTATTTGTTTATTAGTCATAATTAGTCATTATCTAGTCTCCTATATTTTAGGAGAGAATATTCCACCTGGAGAATACTCTCTTTCAGTTCACACTTCAGTTTGACTAGTTGAGTTGAGTTTAGATGTTGCATTGGGATCATCACCATGCTAATTCGACCTTGCCTTGGTATCATCACCAGAGTGGCGCATTAGCCTTGATTCCTTGATTTAACTCGTCACTACTTTCTGTTCATTCAGTTAACTGAAGACTAGTTGACTAGTTAACTCAACTAGGTGGCAGTTCACTCCCGTAACTGCCTGAGAGACTAGAATAGGTGTCAGTTCACTCCCATAACTGCTCGTGTGTGTCCATATCACTCTATACCACCACTATGGTGACTTGGTTCACCTCAAGTCGAACTCATTGAGTTATACAGAATATATCATGTGTAAATTATTCATTATTCACAACGGTTAATGAGAATTCTTTCCATTCTTTCTCTCCTTCTTCCTTTTCCAATTATCTATGAAAATGTGTGTATCATTGTTTATCTAGATCTATTTTGTGTAGGTTCAACATATTTACATGGTATCAGAGCTGAAAGACTGCTAAGAAAAAACTACACCAAAATTTTTTGCAGGTACAAAAGATTGAAGACAGCGGAAAGATGGAATTCCAAAAAGAATTCATTCTTACACCTTACAACTATTTTGCATGGAAGGAGAAAATATCCATACATCTCCAATCCAGAGGGTTGTATCGGTTAACCATGAATACAGATACAGAACCGACATCATCCATAGAAAAATCCAAGTACTTAAATCACATGGATGAGGCACTCAGAACAATTTGTAGTCTTATTTCTTCTGATCTCCTTTTTCATATATCTTCCCGTAAGAAACCCAATGAAGCCTGTACCATATTGGAAGGGATCTTTGGAAAACATGATGATATGAGGGGAGACATGCTGGAGGTGGAGCTACTCACATTGGATCCAAAAAGCTTCGAGAATATCCAATATTTCTTTAAAAAATTCAAGGATTTACTGTCGCAACTCAAAGCTTGCGGGGTTGATAAATCGAAGGAGGAGAAACAAATGGTTCTTACCATTATCTCCAAGCTTGGACCTGAATTATTTGTATTCGTATCCACATTCATATTGTCAGATTCACCTCTGGAGCCACCTGGAAGATGCCTTCTCTTGAGGACTTTATCGAATCCTTGACACAAGAGAAAACCAAGCTCATCAACATGGGTGCAATCAAAGGCCCAAGGGTGCATGCACTCACTGTGCATGATGGCAACCAAAAATGTTAGAAATATAAAGATAAAGATAAGTGGAAATCTCATGCACATACGAAGAAGTAAGGGTACAAAAAATCCTTCACCGATGCCTCCGGATCCAAAGGAGAAAAGGGAAGAAAAGGAGAGAAATGCATGTATTGTCACAAAGGATTCCATTCGGAATCCGCATGCATGCAAAAATAAATAGATCTGATGTCTCAGATAATTCATCAAAACAACCTTGGAGATCGCATCCCCGAGGGTGCAAAGAAGAAGAAGTCAGAAGATCTGAATTCCAAGAAAGACAATTCTAGCCATGCGTTGATTGCCATCAACTCCTCTCCCAATGTTTGGATCGTAGATTCAGGAGCATCACATCACATGGCTGCCTCAAAAGCAGTCTATTCTTCTTTGGATGCATACAAAGGTCCTAATATTTTGATGGGGGAAAACTCTTCTGTCGAAGTCACCGGCAAAGGAAGGATAAGCTTCGAGAACGTGCTGCATGTTCCCAAACTTTATGTCAACCTTCTCTCTATATATCAGATGACAAATTATGGCACCGGAAAGAAAGTCATATTCACACGAAATTCCATGGACATATAAGACATGCAAAGCAACTCCAGGGTTTCTACCGGTGAGGTAAATCATCAGTCTAGATTGTATACATTTTCTGAATTCATTGAACCTGATTTTGTTTACTGCTTACTCATGCTGATGAAAGTAGTAGGATATGGCACGAAAGGTTTGGACATTTGAATTTCAGATACATGCAACAACTTAGCAAGCACAAATTGGTTGATGGTCTACCAAACATCCATTTCTCCAAGGGAGTATGTGAGGGATGTGTTCTCAGAAAACACCCTTAAGAGAAATTCGTCAAAGGAAAGTCTCAGCGAGCTTCCGCACCTTTAGATATAATCCACAGTGACCCCATGGGTCCTTTTCTTCATCCATCGATCATAAAAGAGAGGTTTGTTCTCATTTTTGTTGATGATTTCTCACATTTTACTTGGATCTACTTTCTCAGGAAAAAATCCGAGGTCTTTCAACACCTCAAAGATTTCAAAGGTTTGGTTGAGACATAGTCCGAAAAGGAGATCAAAGTCCTCCAAACTGATAACGGGGGAGAGTATGTGAATCATGAGATCCAAAATATTTTCCATGAGGCAGGGATTCAGTTGCAACATACAGTTCCCTACACTCCACAGCAAAACGGAGTTGCTGAGCAGAAAAACCGATCTCTAAAGGAGATGGCATCTTGCATGTTGCATGCAAAATCACTACCACAGAGACTATGGGACGAAGCACTTAACTATGCAACATACATCCAAAACAGATCTCCTTATAGATCTGTCAAGGATAAGACCCCCTAAGAGGCTTGGAGCGGCCTCAAACCGGAAGTGGCCCACTTTCGCATTTTTGGTTCACGTGCATGGGCCCGGATTCCCTCTGAAAAGAGTAAGGCACTTGATCCATAGAGCACTGAGTGCATTTTTGTTGGATACCCCGACGGTGTGAAGGTATATCGGCTTATTGATCTTTCCTCGGACTGACTCATCATTGAGCGTAGTGTCCAATTCAAGGAAAGTGTCTCTCATGTACCTCAGCAGTCGCATGAAGACACCTTCACTCTTCCACCTGTCCGAGATGATGAGCATGCACATGCTGACTCTTCTTCAGACAAGAGTTATGATTTAGAGAACTCACATGATTCAGATTCAGAGTCAGTACATTCAGATACAGAGTCAAAGCATCCATATGTAGTCGCAGAGCCAGAGCATAGGCCCAAGTGGGCACAGACTACACTTCAGAATGCAGGGGATCTCGTTGGTGATCCAGCCGATACTAGGAGGAGTCGATCTGATTTCAAGGAGCCTCCTATTGCACTCACTGCCACTGAACCATTTCCTTCCAGGCATCTTTTCTTGGTTCAGTCTTTAGATCCATAGTCTTATGGCGAGGCTGCTGGAAATCCATTTTGGGAATCTGCCATGCAGGAGGAGTGCAACTCCCTCCTTGAGAACCAGACTTTGGATCTGGTTCCCCTTCCTTCTGGGAGGAAACTTGTCAGATGCAGATGGGTCTACAGGACCAAGAGTGCAGTGGATGGACAGATCAACAGCTACAAAGCCAGGCTTGTTGCCAAAGGCTTTCAGCAGGTTCATGGTATTGACTATGATGAGACCTTTGCTCTAGTAGCGAA
>JASDQU010244990.1:52746-95876 GCA_032191745.1 Picea mariana
TGGATACCTCAATGGTGTGAAGGGATATCGGCTTATTGATATTTCCTCAGACCGACTCATCATTGAGCGTAGTGTCCAATTTGAGGAAAGTGTCTCGCATGTACCTCAGCAGTCGCATGCAGACACCTTCACTCTTCAACCTATCCTAGATGATGAGCATATGTTGACTCTTCTTCAGACGAGAATTCTGATTTAGAGGACTAAGATGACTCATATTCAAAGTCAGTACAGTCACATGTAGAGTCAGAGCATCCAGATGCAGTCACAGAGCCATAGAAGAGGCCCAAGTGGGCACAGACTGCTCTTCAGGATGCAGGGGATATTGTTGGTGATCCAGTCGATACTAGGAGGACTCGATCTGATTTCGAGGAGCCTCCTACTGCACTCACTGCCACTGAACCATTTCCTTCCAGGCATCTTTTCATGGTTCAGTCTTCAGATCCACAGTCTTATGGCAAGGCTGATGGAAATCCCTTTTGGGAATCCGCCTTGCAGGAGGAGTACAACTCCCTCCTCGAGAACCAAACTTGGGATCTGGTTCCCCTTCCTTCTGGGAGGAAACTTGTCAGATGAAGATGGGTCTACAGGACCAAGAGCGTAGTGGATGAACATATCAACAGATGCAAAGCCAGGCTTGTCACCAAAGGCTTTCAGTAGGTTCATGGTATTGACTATGATGAGACCTTCGCTCCAGTAGCGAAGATGGATTCCATACGATTGGCACTTTCCATTGCGGCAGCCAAGGGATGGGAAGTCCATCAGATGGATGTGAAGAATTCATTTCTTCATGGTGATCTCTTTGAGGATATCTACATGGAGCAACCCCAGGGATTTATGCAGGACTCATCTTTGGTCTGTCGACTGAAGAAGTCACTTTATGGCCTCAAGCAGGCCCCGAGGGCATGGTATGCCAAGATGGACTCCTACCTGTTGTGACAGAACTTTGTACGTTGTAAATCAGACCTGAATGTATACATGCTTAGGACAACTGATTCACTTCTACTTTTAGTTATGTATGTCAATGATTTTTTGATCATTGGTTGCTCGACTTCAACGATTGCTGCAGGGTACCTAACATGGCCTTGTTGCCGGGACCCAATCTTTATTTTCACTATAGTGATGTTCAGGGGGGTGTTGGAGTTACTTCACACACACCTAGGATTTCTTTTTCCTAAGGTTTTTATTTTTTTATTAGTCATANATATTCCACCTGGAGAATATTCTCTTTCAATTCACACTTCAGTTTGACTAGTTGAGTTGAGTTTAGATGTTGCATTGGGATCATCACCATGCAACATTGGGATCATCACCATGCTAATTAGACTGTGCCTTGGTATCATCACCAGAGTTGTGCATGAGCCTTGATTTCTTGAGTTAACTCCTCACTACTTTCTGTTCATTAAGTTAATTGAATACTAGTTGACTAGTTAACTCAACTAGGTGGCAGCTCACTCTCGTAACTTCCTGAGAGACTAGAATAGGTGGCAGTTCACTCCCGTAACTGCTGGTGTGTGTCCAGATCACTCTATACCACCACTATGGCGACTTGGTTCACCTCAAGTCAAACTCATTGAGTTATACAGAGTATATCATGTGTAAATTATTCATTATTCACAACGGTTAATGAGAATTATTTCCATTCTTTCTCTCCTTCTTTTTCCTTTTCCAATTATCTCTGCAAATGTGTGTATCATTGTTTAGCTAGATCTATTCTGTGAAGGTTCAACAAATTTACACTGTTGACTATCTTCTATCAACATCCTTTCAACAACCTCTACTAGGCAACAATACAAAGCTTTATACAAGAGGGCTCTCCGAGTTCTTTCCCTCCAACTACTCTAGGATATCCTATCGAAATAAAAGATTTCAACTACTTAACATTTATTACAATAAATATTCATGATAGACATATCAGATCGAACACATCAAATCAGTACTACACTTGGTTACATTAAAATAAAATACATCCTTCAATGCCTTAATCAACTATCCAACTCTTCAGCATTAAATGTGTTCTTTAATTACAACTCTTTTCAAAAGATTTACGTGATACACATTCTTAAAAATTCAAATGTCTTCAAAATGTGCGCTAGTACGCCCAACTATCCTCCACGCGCGCTTTGCTGGAGATGCTCCTGCATCACATTTGCTTCTAATAGTGCTATTTTCTATCACTACCAGTTTTAACAATGCCAAATTTCCAATATTATTGGAAATGCCCGATGGTTCTTTTCATAGTAGCAAGCCATTTCGACGGTTCAAAGGATGGGCCTGATTTATTCACAGTTGGATACTTTGTATGGGGTAACGAGTTTGTCCTCATGCTTCCCATTTCTAGACTGAACAATCTTATCTACTTCTTGTTCAATTTTCCATGGCACAAAAAAATTCTATTCATATCCTCATTGGGTGGCATGGATAGATACACATGACATTGTTTCGTTTCCTGCTAATGCTTGATATGCAATTTTTTTTTTTAGCTGATATGCAGTATTGCATTGTCCTCATTTACGGTAAATTTTCTATGGACCTGAAAGTCATGCAGCATGTAGACATTGTTTTCCTTTTTCTGTAGGTATACTTCATATGAAAATTCTTCTAACCCAGGAAGCACATCTTGTAACATAGGCTGTCTAATTGTACAATGTATGATTGTGTTGCCGATGGTTTGGATGGTAGCGTTGAGGCAATGCCTATATATGTAAGGGCATTTTTTACTGCATCATAGACAATCAATTGTACCATCATTTATGAAAGCAGAGGCATAAGTAGGAGAGTTTCATTTGGCACATACAGGCATGAAGGGGGTCGAGTACGCATTCACTGCAACCAAAACACCCTCAACCTGGGCACATGAGAATATTAGTTAATATATTGATAAACATAATATACAGCTGCACAACAACAAAAAAAGATGCAGAAAATTGATGAAGGAAACTTGCATGAGAAAAGTGAGGATGAAATTGTATATGTATACGCACAACAGTTGTCAGGCTAGTTAATTTCTTGAGATCTTGTACTATGTCTATTCACAATTTTGTTGCAAATGTTTCTTTGGTTGTATGAAAGATCATTTCTTTAACATCTCTTTTATTTGTTATATTTTTGAAGAGCATAAGTGGAAATTTCCCTTTATGAAATTTTTTTTCCATTGAAGAAAACAAATTTGAATAGATGTCGAACAATTGCAGCTGCAACATGGAACAATGCAATAGTTGTGTAACATAACCGAGATACATGGACATGTCAAAGTAAAAATGTTGCAAGTGTCATATGCACCTTACCAAGTGTCGCATTCATTTTGATAACTTTTGCAACCCATTGACACCATGAAAGACATTTTCCATTACCTCTAAGTCATATTGGAGGAAGAAACCCATCATTTCAAGGCCAAAAACACACCTTTTTCTTTGAAAATCGGCCATTTTTGGGGCATTTATGAAGGGTGGATCCCCGCTGGCCATGTTGGGGGAGTTCCACTTCATAGGGTGGCACCCCTCTTGGCATGTTATGGGAGCACCACTTTATAGGATGGCACTATGTCTCAAACTCAAAGGGAGCGTCAATTTAGGTTAGAGGAAATAAAGGGATCTTCCACCTTTTCCAAAGGGCTAGCTCTCTTGGGATGAGGTATGTTGTGCTTGACTCATATACTATGGCTTCATCTTAGGATCAAATCCAAAACTTAGGGATCCATATCCTCAACCATTTCTCTCATTTTCTCATGGTGGTTGTGCCTCTCAAGCCTATATATTGAAGGTATTTCCAAGGTGAAGGGGGGAACAATTGAGGTATCAAACCTTTGATTTTGGAGGGAGCATCAACATTTTGATGTCAAGATTCATGCAAGGGTTGGACGAGGAGAGATGGAGAGGTGACTGCATATTCAATCATGCTTTATAAGTGCATTCTTTGGATTTCAAATTAATATCAACTTGGCCTATTCCTTTCAAGTTCATGTTTTCTACATTTTTTTGTTTATTGTTGTTTCAGTATCCATAGATAGATTTTCTTTGTCTAATCATATAGAGTAGGAAGAAGAGTATTTTTTCTAGTCTCTGCAATATTTTGTTTTCATTGAGGAGATTGGAGACCAAGCCTACGGATTGGAGCTGCGAGGACAAACATTGCAACAAGATATGTCACATTCTTCTTCTCTCTTACTTGATTGATTGAGTTAGATATATAGGGAACGTAGTAACCACTTGTTCATTTCTATCTTTGGAAGAAATATAGGAATCTTGGTCCAAAAGAATTTTAACTTGTCCACAGGGTAAGATTTCTCACAACACTTAATGGAATTAGTAAACTTTCTCTTCCTTCTAAAAACAAAAATGTGAATAGTTCTTAGTAAAAACATTTCTATGTAAACAAGTGTTGCGTGACAGCGTAGTCCTTTCCAAGCAGGTTACATGGGGTCAAATTGTAAATGATGGAAATGTTCAGTGCAAAATATATATCACGGAAATGTTTTGTGCAACATGTATATCATAGAACATGGGGCATAAAATTTTGTTAGCACTAAGGCACGACCCCGTAGAGAGATAATTGATTAAGTGTTGAAAGGAACATCGGAACTGTAGATGATGCAAGTTTTGGGTGCAAGATTTATAATAGCGTGTCGAAATGTAAATGATGGAAGTGTTTGGTACAAAATGTATATCATGAAAGTGTTGTGTAGAACATGTATATCACGGAACATGGGGCATAAAATTTCATTATCCCTAAGGCATGACCCCACAGAGAGATAATTGGCTAAGTGTTGAAAGGAACTGAGGTCGGGCAGGATCATGATGTGACGATATAGCACCAATCGACGAGTTCGAAAAAAGTCAAGTTCAAGTTTAAATATGTTTATTAAAATTGTATTTATATTAATGTATCGTAATAGATAATTTGTGGTCCAAATACAAACCATGTTCCAATATTTGGAGGAATTGCAGACCACAGAAGTTTTTGGTGCAAGATATGTATAGCGGAACTGTAGATGACGCAATTTTGGGGTGCAATATCTATAATAGCATCAACTCGGGGGTCGAGCGAACCACTGAGTTGTCACGAGTAGAAGCAGAATATATATACAATTTGACAGGTGGGGCCTTACGTCTTCTCAGGAGCCCTTGTGATGACCATTTTCCCTCTCTACTATATTTCTCGTTACTTAGTCGTTTTTCCGAAAATTTCCCAATGGGTTCGTTGGCGGACGAATCGGTTCACATTTGCACTTGTGATTTTATATCGTGACTCTGACCGACCGCTAACATCCACTTTGAATGACAAAAGTGTTTGGAACAAAATGTATATCACGGAAATGTTGTGTGCAACATGTATATCATGGAACATGGAGCATAAAATTCCATTAGCGCTAAGGCGCGACCTCGCTGGGAGATAATTGGATAAGTGTTGAAACGAAATGCGGTCGGTCGGGCTCATGATGTGATGATATAGGACCATTAATTTAAATTGTATTTATATTAATGTATTGTGATAGATAATTTGTGGTCCAAATGTAGACCATGTTCTGATATGTGGAGGAAATGTAGATCACATAAGTTTTTCATGCAAGATGTATAGAACGGAACTGTAGATGACGCAAGTTTTGGGTGCAATTGTAAATGACGGAAGTGTTTGGTGCAAAATGTATATCAGGGAAGTGTTGTGTGCAACATGTATTAAGTATAATTATTAAAATTGTATTTATATTAATGTATCGTAATAGATAATTTGTGGTTCAAATGTAGACCATGTTCCAATATGTGGACAAATTGCAGACCACAAAATTTTTTGGTGCAAGATGTATACAACAGAATTGTAAATCACGCAAGTTTTGGGTGCAAGATATATAATAGCGCCAATGCGGGGGTCGGTTGGGCTCTTGTAAATCGCTATTGAATAATTGTTTTTTGGTTGTTAATGGAAATAAGTGAACCACTGAGTTGTCATGAGTAAAAGCAGAATATATATACAATTTGACAGGCGAGGCACTATGTCTCCTTAGGAGCCCTTGTCACCCTATTTTGAAGCTTGTGCGATCATTTTTCCTCTACTATCTTTCTCGTTACTTAGCTGTTTTTTCAAAAATGTCCCAATGGGCGCTTTGGTAGATAGACCGGTTCACATTTGTGCTTGTGCTTTTATATCGTGACTTCGATCGACTGCTAACCATTCGATGCCTAGCCACTTTTTAGATCGCAGATTTCTGGATAGGCGGGCTTATTACCGAGGTCGAATTGTATATGACGCAAGTGTTTGGTGCAAAATGTATATCATGGAAGTGTGGTGTGCAACATGTATATCAAAGAACACGGGGCATAAGAAATCGATAGCGTCAAGTCGCGATGAATTGTAGAGTACATAAGTTCAGGTTCAAGTCTAAGTATATTTATTAAAAATTGTATTTATATTAATGTATGGTAATAAATAATTTGTGGTCCAAATGTATACCATGTTCCAATATGTGGAGGAATTGTAGACAACAGAAGTTTTGGGTGCAAGATGTATAATAGCGCCAACCTGGGGGTCGCTGTTGAATACATTTTTTTGGTTGTTAATAGCAATAAGAGAACCACTAAGTTGTCACGAGTAGAGGCAGAATATATATACAATTTGACAGGTGGGGCCTTACGTCTCCTGGGGAGCCCTTGTCACAACCATTTTCCTCTCTACTATCCTTCTCGTTACTTAGCCGTTTTTCAGAAAATGTCCAAATGGGTGCATTGGCGGATGGACCGGTTCACATTTGCACTTTTTCTTTTAAATCGTAACTTTGACAGACCGCTAACATCCACTTTGAATGACAAAAGTGTTTGGTGCAAAATGTATATCACGGAAATGTTGTGTGCAACATGTATATAACAGAGTATGGGGCATAAACTTTCGTTAGCGCTAAGGCGCGACCCCGCGGAGAGATAATTGGAAAAGTGTTGAAAGGACAAACTAATATGAAGTCATAGGATCATTAATTTAAATTTTATTTATATTAATGTATTGTAATAGATAATTTGTGGTCCAAATGTAGACCATGTTCCAATATGTGGAGGAATTGTAGATGGCTCTCGTAAATCATTGTTGAATAAGCTTTTTTTGGTTGTTAATGGCAATAAGCAAACCACTGAGTTGTCACGAGTAGAAGAAGAATACATATATAATTTGACAGACAGGGCATTACGTCTCCTCAGGAGCCTTTGTCACCCTATTTTGAATCTCGTACGACCATTTTTCCTCTACTATCTTTCTCGTAACTTAGCCATTTTTCTGAAAATTTCCCAATGGGCACTTTGGCGGATGGACCGGTTCACATTTGCGCTTGTGCTTTTATATCGTGAATCTGACCAATCGCTAACCATTCAATTCCTAGCCACTTTTCAGATCACGGATTTCCGGATAAGCGGGATTTATAACCGAGGTCAAATTTTATATGAAGAAAGTGTTTGGTGCAAAATGTATATCACAGAAGTGTGGTGTGCAACATGTATATCACGGGACAGGGGGCATAAGAAATTGATAGCGTCAAGTCACGAAGAATTGTAGAGTACGGAAGTTCAGGTTCAGACAACGGAAGTTTTGGGTGCAAGATGTATAATAGCGCCAACCCGGGGGTCGTTATTGAATACGTTTTTTTGTTTGTTAATGGCAATAAGCGAACCACTGGGTTGTCATGAGTAGAGGCAGAATATATATACAATTTGATAGGCGGGGCCTTACATCTCTTGGGGAGCCCTTGTCACGACCGTTTTTCTTCTCTACTATCCTTCTTGTTACTTAGCCATTTTTTAGAAAATGTCCAAATGGGCGCGTTGGCAGATGGACTGGTTCACATTTGTGCTTTTTCCTTTAAATCGTGTCTCCGACCGACCGCTAACGTCCACTTTGAATGATGGAAGTGTTTGGTGCAAAATGTATATCACGTAAATGTTGTGTCAACATGTATATAACGGAATATGTGGCATTAAATTTCATTAGCGCTAAGGCGTGACCCTACGAAGATATAATTGGCAAAGTGTTGAAAGGACAAACTAATATGAAGTCATAGGATAATTAATTTAAATTTTATTTATATTAATGTATTGTAATAGATAATTTGTGGTCCAAATGTAGACCATGCTCCAATATGTGGAGGAATTGTAGACGTCTCTCGTAAATCGTTGTTGAATAAGTTTTTTTTGGTTGTTAATGAAAATAAGCAAACCACTGAGTTGTCACGAGTAGAAGAAGAATATATATACAATTTGACAGGTGGGGCATTAGGTCTCCTCGGGAGCCCTTGTCACCCTATTTTAAAGCCCGTATGACCGTTTTTCCTCTACTATCTTTCTTGTAACTTAGCCTTTTTTCCGAAAATGTCCCAATGGGTGCTTTGGCAAATGGACCAGTTTACATTTGCACTTGTGATTCTATATCGTGAATCTGACCGACCGCTAACCATTCGATGCCTAGCCACTTTTCAGATCGTGGATTTCCGAATAGGCGGGATTTACAACCGAGGTCAAATTGTATATGACATAAGTGTTTGGTGAAAAATGTATATCACGGAAGTGTGGTGTGCAACATGTATATCACAGAACAAGGGGCATAATAAATTGATAGCGTCAAGTCGCGAAGAATTGTAGAGTACGAAAGTTCAGGTTCAGACAACGAAAGTTTTGGGTGCAAGATGTATAATAACGCCAACCTGGGGGTCGTTTTTGAATACCTTTTTTTGGTTGTTAATGGCAATAAGCGAACCACTGATTTGTCATGAGTAGAGGTAGAATACATATACAATTTGACAGGCATGACCTTATGTCTCCTGGGGAGCCCTTGTCACGAACGTTTTTCCTCTCTACTACCCTTCTCGTTACTTAGCCGTTTTTCAGAAAATGTCCAAATGGGCGCATTGGTGGATGGAATGGTTCACATTTGTGCTTTTGCCTTTAAATCATTACTTTGACTGACCGCTAACATCCACTTTGAATAATGGAAGTGTTTGGTGCAAAATGTATATCACGTAAATGTTGTGTGCAACATGTATATAACAGAATATGGGGCATAAAATTTCGTTAGTGCTAAGGCGTGACCCCACAGAGATATAATTGGCAAATTGTTGAAAGGAAAAACTAATATGAAGTCATAGGATCATTAATTTAAATTGTATTTATATTAATGTATTGTAATAGATAATTTGTGGTCCAAATGTAGACCATGTTCCAATATGTGGAGGAATTGTAGACGACTCTCGTAAATCGTTGTTGAATAAGTTTTTTTTTTGTTGTT
Organism: Picea mariana; assembly: GCA_032191745.1. Classification (NCBI taxonomy): domain Eukaryota; kingdom Viridiplantae; phylum Streptophyta; class Pinopsida; order Pinales; family Pinaceae; genus Picea; species Picea mariana. Next base: position 61,999 of record JASDQU010244990.1, read on the forward strand.
AATAGAAATAATCAAACCACTGAGTTGTCACGAGTAGAAGAATAATATATATACAATTTGACATGCGGGGCATTACGTCTCCTCGGGATCCCTTGTCGCCCTATTTTGAAGCTCGTACGACCGTTTTTCCTCTATTATCATTCTTGTAACTTAGTTGTTTTTTCAAAAATGTACCAATGGGAGCTTTGGCAGATGGATCAGTTCACATTTTCACTTGTCCTTTTATATCGTGACTCCGACGGACTACTAACCATTTGATGCCTAGCCACTTTTCAGATCGTAGATTTTTGGATAGGTGGGCTTTATAACTGAGGTCGAATTGTATACGACGGAATTGTTTGGTGCAAAATGTATATCATGGAAGTGTGGTGTGCAACATGTATATCACGGAATAGGGGGCATAATAAATCGATAGCGTCAAGTCGCGACGAATTGTAGAGTACGAAAGTTCAGGTTCAAATTTAAGTATATTTATTAAAAATTGTATTTATATTAATGTATGGTAATAGATAATTTGTGGTCCAAATGTAGACCATGTTCTAATATGTGAAGGAATTGTAGACCACAAAAGTTTTGGGTGCAAGATGTATACAACGGAAATGTAAATGACGCACGTTTTGGGTGCAAGATCTATAATAGCTCCAACTCGGGGGTCGTTGTTGAATAATTTTTTTTGGTTTTTCATGGCAATAAGTGAACCACTAAGTTGTCATGAGTAAAGGCAGAATATATATACAATTTGACAGGCGGGGGCTTACGTCTCCTGGGGAGCCCTTGTCACGACCGTTTTTCCTCTCTACTATCTTTCTCATTACTTAGTCGTTTTTCCGAAAATGTCCCAATGGGTTCATTGGCGGATAGACCGGTTCACATTTGCGCTTGTGATTTTAAATCATGACTCTAACCGACCGCTAACATCCACTTTGATTGATGGAAGTGTTCGGTGAAAAATGTATATCATGAAAAATTTGTGTGAAACATGTATATAACGAAATATGGAGCATAAAATTTTGTTAGCACTAAGGCGCAACTCCATGGAGAGACAATTAGCAAAGTGTTGAAAGGAACTGTGGTCGGTCAGGCTCATGATGTGACGATATAGGACCATTAATTTAAATTTTATTTATATTAATGTATTGTAACAGATAATTTGTGGTCCAAATGTAGACCATGTTCCAATATGTGGAGGAATTGTAGACCATGGAAGTTTTTGGTGCAAAATGTATACAGCGGAACTATAGATGACGCAAGTTTTGGGTGCAATATCTATAATAGTGTGTCGAACTGTAAATGACAGAACTATTTGGTGCAAAATGTATATCACGGAAGTGTTGTGTGCAACATGTATATCACGGAACATGGGGCATAAAATTCCGTTATCACTAAGGCGTGACCCCGTTGAGAGATAATTGGCTAAGTGTTGAAAGGAACTGCGGTCGGTCGGGCTCGTGATGTGAGGATATAGGACCAATCGACGAGTTCGAAAAAAGTTAGGTTAGATTTTAAATATATTTATTAAAATTTTATTTATATTAATGTATCGTAATAGATAATTTGTGGTCCAAATGTAGACCATGTTGCAATATCTGGAGGAACTGCAAACAACATAAGTTTTTGGTGCAATATGTATACAACAGAACTATAGATGACACAATTTTTGGGTGTAATATATATACTAGCGCCAACCCGGGGGTCAGTCGGGCTCCTGTAAATCGCAGCTGAATGCATTTTTTTTTGTTGTTAATGGCAATAAGAAAACCACTAAGTTGTCAAGAGTAGAAGAAGAATATATATACAATTTTACAGGCGAGGCTTTACGTCTCCTCGGGAGGCCTTGTCACAATCATTATTCCTCTCTACTATCTTTCTCGTTACTTAGTCATTTTTCTGAAAATGCGCTAATGGGCGCGTTAGCGGACGAACCAGTTCACATTTGCGCTTGTGCTTTTATATCGTGACTCTGATCGACCGCTAACATCTACTTTGAATGACATAAGTGTTTGTTGCAAAATGTATATGATGAAAATTTTATATGCAACATGTATATCACGGAACATGGGGTATAAAATTTCATTAGCGCTAAGGTGCAACCCCACAGAGAGATAATTCACTAAGTGTTGAAAGGAACTGCGGTCGGTCAGGCTCATGATATGATGATATAGGACCATTAATTTAAATTGTATTTATATTAATTTATTGTAATAGATAATTTGTGTCCCAAATGTAGACCATGTTCCAATATGTGGAGGAATTGTAGACCACGAAAGTTTTTGGTGCAAGATGTATACAGCGGAACTGTAGATAATGCAAGTTTTGGGTGCAATATGTATAATAGCATGTTGAATTGTAAATGATGGAAGTGTTGGGTGCAATATATATATAATGAAACATGCGGGATAAGAATGTGATAGCGCTAAGTTGGGACGACGCAGTGAGATATTTGGCCAAGTGTTGAAAAGGAGGGTCGTCGGTCGGGTTTCTGATGTGAAGATATAAATGGAAATGTGGATTTGACAGTTCTATAACCAATCAACCCACAAACAATCCAGGAATCCAAGAAAATCAAGTTCAAGTTTAAAGGGATTTTGTTTATGTTGATTTAAAATCAGGAGCCCGAGAGAGTCAGGGTCAAGTTTAAAGGGATTTTGTTTATGTTTATTTAAAATGTATCCATATTAATGTATCTTACTAGATTATTTGTGGTCCAAATGTAAATCATATTCGAATTTGAATGGTGTTTTGGGCTTGGATTTTTTTTGCTCAAACATACAAGGAACAAAGAAAAAAATACATGACTTTACATTTTGTATATTGAAGAATATTTTTAAATATAGGAAGCTACAATACATGCACAATATAGAAAATGAACATGTACAACCGAATGAGTTAATTTTAGGAAGAGATACAAATTCCAAATAACAACACCAAACATTCAATATCAGCATAGAAAAACCCCAAATATTTATATTTAGCTAAATTGGGTCACAAAATACATTTGAGAATATTTCCCAAAAAAAACGTTGTCTTTGAATTTGCAAAAAAAAACTATAGGTCAGTACATATTCTGTGAAATAAAAATGTGTTTGCCAGAATGACTTTGATTGCGACTATCGTCGAATATGAAGAAAATATGTACAAGAAAGAAGTTTGCATAAAGAAGAAAGTCGACGATGGAAAACAACAAAACCTGGCAAGAAGAAAGAGAAAATCGTGAGAACTAGATTAAATCTTTGTTAGAATAAGCGAATGAAGACAGGAGAAAGTAATCAGTATCAACTTACTATGATGGTGTGCCATGGATTGTCATTTTTTCACTGATATCCTTTTATGGCTTTCCTCGACTTTGAAATTCATTGGTAATCCGGTCGATAACTTTTTTCAACCATTCTTCGATGTAGCTACTCATGGGTGCCATGTTCATTTCATGCCGGATTTTTATATTGAAGAGTTAACTTTCCAAGTCCCTTAGATCAATAGACAAGCTATGCAATTCTTCTTGAATATTTTTGTTTCTAATTGCATAATCGACTAGCCAAGTTTTCACGTCATGTTCACCATATTCAAGAATGCCATAGAAATTTTCAAATGGCAGTCTTTTATAGATATGAACTTGATCATCAAATGCTTGTTTGGTTAAAAGCAATGAGTTTAATATCAATTTCTTATCTTGGACTTCATTGGTGCTTCCATCTAGATCTATCTCAATTAGCTTCTTGAATAGTTTGTCTCTTTTAGATATGCTCTGGCTACATTCTTGAACAATACCAATCAGGTTCTTTACCTTTTCTTTCCAACATGCGTTTATTTGGTCTATTCGATCCAGGGAAGGGAGATCCTCTTGTATTCTTCTGGATTCCATCATACCGGTAACTTCAAAACCAAATGGTAAAACTGTATCGAGATAAAAACCTTGCTCTTTCTTGAGATCTGCTTGCAAATACTCACGAAACAAATGCGCTCTTGTTCCAAAAGAGACCATATTCTTTGACATCTCCCAAGCTTATGTTATTATTCCATTCTTTTGTTTATATTGTTTTCCACATAGTCTCAGGCTGATGTGAGAAGGCTTACTGATTCTTTTAACTTTGGCGCAAGTGTGGTGGACCCAACCATTTCCAAAGGAGTAGCAAACAGTGGAAGAGGCATTAGAGTTGCCTCTAATTCTTTGATTCACGTCTTTAACATGAGGTTCTTCATTTCAAAGCCACTAATATAGTCGTCTACAACATCTCTAGTTTCTCAGTGCATATTGGATATCTGGGAAGGGCACATGTTGTGTAGTTTGAACTCTGAACAAGATGTACCTTTCTTATTCTTTACATCTCTATTTTCAATAATCAATTTTTTTGATTCCCTGTCAAAAACAACGCTCTGAAATGCAAAAGACGTTTCTTCGTCCAAAGTATCTATGCCAAGTATGTCCATCCCGAGATTGTGAGGAGCATTGTTGTCTAAGTGATCATCGCTAGGGAACAATTTTTCAATGTCAATTTCTAGTTCCATATCTTCGAGGCAGAGATCGTAGATATCAATTTCTCCCCTCAGTCCCTCCTATTCTTGGACTATTGTTTTATGTTTTTTTCCCACGGGAAGCTTGTGACAACTTTCATTTTTTCTTAAGGGAGGGTTCTTATCTCCTCCTCTTCTTGAAGAACTGTGTGTGACTTTGTTACTTGGGTAAGCTATTGGAGTACTGCCATGAGATGTTGTGGTCTTGGTTGTGGCAGTCGGGGATTGGTCACTTTTTTCACCTGGGTCTTTTCGGTTCTGCTTGTGTGAATAATTGGTACTGGTTCAGAGTCCATTCAGGATAGTGTAAGTGAAATACCTGTTGAAGTGGTTCCTGACCATGAAATCCCAAGATTTCCAAGGCATAGACATGAATTGTCCTTTCCTTTTTGCAAGAAAAAAAAAAAAACCAATAGATGTACTCCCCTGCTATTCCAGCAAAAAACATTGTAGCAGATATGTGACATGGAAGGAAACAAGGATTTTGTTTAGACCTGAAAATCCTTATAACATTATAGTTCTCCATTTATTCTATTGTGTCCCTCCCATCCAGGAATTTTGTCGGCTGGCTAGAGAATTGGGAGAAATACCTTCCAAATATCATCGCTTTAAAAAATGAAACAAAATAATTGAAGACCTTATAAAATAGCTAGCAAGCGTCGTGTCTCCATAATTTCTGGAGCGAGAATGTTAATGGGTCAAATTCAGAGTTCAACTTCCTACACATAGATAGTCCAGGAAATGGATAGCAATTCTGCACGACAAAAATTAAATAAGGTGGCATAAAGAATTTCTTCTACCTCCTGTATTGCAATAACTAGGAAGAGTTTTGAATGGAAATTAGCTTGAGGAAATGGAAAATGGTTTCTTGCTTGACCGTAAAATATAAAATATACAGAAGCATCCGAGAGATGCTAGTTGCACTTTCTTATCTTGTTGTCATTGTGAAAAGGAATGCAATCTATCGAAAAAAAAATTTACATGCACTGATCTGTAATATGGCCATGTCCCAGGGAGTGGGTGTTGGCTCCTGTAATAACTTCAGCAAGAGGTCTAGTTCATTTCCATGTTTCTTTAAGAATTACTTGCAATTCTAGCCCTTGAAAGTAGGCGTTGGGTCAGGAAGTGTTAACATCTTTCAAAATACTTTAGGCGATAGGGATATTTGGAAATGGTCGCCCATCTGGACAATCCGCTGGTTCGAAATATAGTTCTCGCCTGAGCACGTGACCAAGACCTTAAAGTTTAAAAAAAAACTGCTGGTCCCCATGCCCGAAAATATCCAGGGTATCTCCACAGACATGGTGTCAAGCTGCAACCATAAGGTGATGAAAACCTTCCTTTGCTCCTTATTGTATTTAAAATGGACATTGCAACATTATAATACAATCTCCAGTAAATATTGGTTCAATGTGTTTTAATGGTAGATGCCCTCGACCTTTTCTCCTTTTAATGCCAATCTTTTCAAAGCTAATAAAAGCGTCATCAATTTGCATTGGGAAAGCGTGCGAAGATGGCAAGGAAATTGAGAAACTATTGAAAAGTGGGAAAAACATTGATAGCTGTGTAATATACCTGGATTTTGACAAAAGAAGGTTCAAGTCAGAAGATAATTTGTTTATATTTACTTAAACAAATTCCATATTATTTTATTTTATTGTTGTTCTCTGTGGCGCAAATGCAAACTATGTTCAAATTGGAATGGCGGAGAAACATTTCCATATGCAAGAAGAGCCTCATATATGAAAACCTGTAAGGTTCTAAAATTATGTACACAATATTAAAGAGAGGCATCATGTGAACACCTTTGTAGATGATAGTATTTCTACGATGTCGTCTTAAAAAAACCAAAACAACCATCATTGTTTTGTGAATTCGAGATTGACAGAAGAAACTAATCAAATTCCATAATATTTTCCCATAAATGCATTTCAATGGGAGATTACCTTGAGCTTTCTGCTTATTAATGCCAATATTTTCGAACATCTGTGAACTGTCACGAGAAAAATCATAATTAATGTCTATTGGGAAGGGGCGAACATGGTGGACATGGATGAGAATTAAAGATGCTTTGGTACTTTTTTTAACCTGGGAGTCTGTGTTGGAATTGTAGATCACCCAAGTTTTGGATGGAATATGTATACTCGGAACACGGGGAATGAGAGTTCGATAACGCATACCCGGGAACGTGCAGCCATAAAATTGGCTAAGGAAACGAAAGCGCTCGGGCGGACTCGTGATGTCAAGATATAGATGGATATACAATTTGTGAGTTCGATAAAGAGTGAGGCTTGAAAGTTGGAGGAGTCCAGGGTTGAATTGTAGATAACCAAAGTTTTGGATGCAAGATATTATTCAAGCACGGGGCATGGAAGTTCGATAATGCATTGGGGGGAAACCCGCGGTCATAAAATTGGCTAAATGTTGAGACAAAGAGGGAAATATATCAACATATGCTTTGAAATATCAATAGATGTTGGGAAAAATGAGTCGCAAGCTTCGAGTCCGGGTCAAATTATAGATCACCGAAGTTTTGGGTGCAAGATGTATACCATGCACATGGGGTATGAGAGTTGGATGGCACCCACACAGGAACCCACAGCCATAAAATTCGTGAACTATAAAAACGAATGACGGTCGGTCGAACTTGTGATGTAGAGATATAGATGGACATGAAATCTGCCACTCCATCTTCTAGGAACTTGCGAGCATAGACATGGATCACCCATGTTTTGGATGGAATATGTATACTTGCAACATAGAGAATGAGATTTCGATAATGCGTAGCTGGGAACCCGCGACCATAAAATTGGCTAAGGAAATGTAAACACTCGGTTGGACTCGTGATGTCAAGATATATATGGATATACAAATTGTCAATTCGATAAAGAGTGAGGCTCGAGAGTTCGAGGAGTTCGGGGTCGAATTGTATATGGGTAGATAGTGTTAGATAGTTTATAGGGATCGCCATTCGTAAACAATTGCAATATTGAGCCCGAAAACCCTGGAGTTTGTCTGTCAATTTGTATATCGTAGAACTCTGAGTGTTGTTTGGAGGACACAGAACAATAGAAGTGCAATGTTGAGCTAGCCAACCCGCAAGTCTTCTTGTCAATTTGTATATCCTGGAACTCTTGGGTGTTATTTCTAGGACACGGAACAATAGAGGCCCAATTTTGAGCCCGCCAGCTCGAGAACCCATCCAAAAAGTGGCTAAGTATGGAATGCGAGATCCGTACATGCTCTATAAAATTGGCTAACTATTGAAACGAACAGGGAAATATATCAACAGATTCCTTGAAATATCAACAGATGTTGGGAAAAATGAGTTGCAAGCTTCGAGTCCGGGTCGAATTGTAGATCACCGAATTTTCGGGTGCAAGATGTATACCGCACACATAGGGCATGAGAGTTGGATGGCGCCCACACAGGAACTCGCAGCCATAAAATTTGTGAACTATGAAAATGAACGACATTCGGTTAGACTCGTGATGTAGAGATATAGATGGACATGAAATATACCACTCCATCATCTGGGAACCCACGCAAAAAGACATGGATCACTCAAGTTTTTGGATGGAAGATGTATACTCGCAACACAGGGAATGAGAGTGCGATAACACGTAGCCGGGAACCCGCGGCCATAAAATTGGCTAAGGAAACGTAAGCGCTTGGTCGGACTCGTGATGTCAAGATATAGATGGATATACAAATTGTCAATTCGATAAAGAGTGAGGCTTGGGAGTTTGAGGAGCCCAGGTTCAAATTGTAATGGGAATGGGTGTTCAACAATGCATTGGGGGGGAACCCGCGGCCATAAAATTGGCTAACTATTGAGACGAATTGGGAAAAATATCAACAGATGCTGGGAAAAATGAGTCACAGGCTTCGAGTCTGGGTTGAATTGTAGATCACCGAAGTTTCGGGTGCAAGATGTATACTGCACACACGTGGCATGAGAGTTCGATGGCACCTATGCAGGAACCGACGACCATAAAATTCGTGAACTATGAAAACGAATGGTCGTCGGTTGGACTCGTGATGTAGAGATATAGATGGACATGAAATCCACCACTCTGTTGTCGTGGGAACCCACGAGCATAGACATGGGACTAAGTATAGAATCGGAAATGGATAATAGAGGAGAAGGAAAAAAGGCGAGAACAACTAAGTATAGAATAGGGAAAAGAAAGGGAGGTAAGAACCGACATGAAAGCAAACTGTTACGTAGCAACACATGAAAAGAAAAGATGGAGTACAATTTTATTTATTTCAAGATAGCAGTATAGAAAATATAATTGACACGAAAACAAGTCAATGTACAGGAAGATATGGAGTGTCCAAGGAGGGAAAAAAAAAACCAGAGTTGCAAACCAGTTCAACAAATACGAACAGAGTAAACGAAAAGCCATTGGTTATGGAACACGGGTAGAAAAAACACACCTTTGCATGGATTCTTCTACATTCCTGGTTAGGAGTTCTTTGCGGTGTCTAGTTTTCCTGTTTGTTTCTATGAACATAAGCACAAAACAAAACGGACATGAACATAAGTTGACATGTAAAGAAAAAATCAAGCACTATGTACATAGACTAAATAAAATAGAATAAGAGGAATAGAGTAACACATAGTGTTAGAAGAATGTACCCTTTTTTTTTTAGTTCATTCAAGTTTTTTTTTTTTTTTGCAACAAGCTATACAGATATGCTTTGAAACATAGAAATATGACTTTACAATATGTTTGGTGTATATTTCATAATTCAAGTGCAATACCAATTGTATCATGATCAAACTAATATGTGTCTAAGATAAAGATGTTGTATTGAGGAATGGGCACATTTCACCACTCATGGTCAATAAGTGTGTTTTGCACATGGCTTGTGTTTTTCAAAAGAAAGCGGAGGTTGTATTTGCACATGTAGTTTTCCAATTATTTTGTTCTAGCATTATTTTGTAGCAGATCAATATTGAAGTCTCCTACAAGAACAATGGTTCCGTTCATATGGAAATGACCTAATGCATTGGAAATAACATTTAGTATGTTGGATGATGTTGCATGGGGAGCAACATACAAATTTAGTATTGCAATTTTTGTTCCATGGTAAAATATCTTTGCAAGCACCAGCTCAACATTCTTTTCTTCAAAATGTACATGGTGCAAAATTGGTACATGTTGTTTCACCAATATCATCACCCCATGTGTAATGTAACTTGATATGCAATTATGATTTGGAAATTGTTTTTTTTGCGTGCATAACGCCATGTATGTTTCCTGGAAGCACAGAATATTGGATTGCATTGCATCATAGTCATTAAGTATATCATCCAGGTGTGCATGTAAGCTGCGTGTGTTAAGCAAGAGAATTGATACAGATGACTTTGTTTGTATGGATTGGTAATCATACTTTAGTTTCTATTTTGCGGTAGTCCTGAGGCGATCCATTTCAATATCAAATTTCTGTTTGACTTTGAAGTTATATTTTTTAAGAGGACTTAGTAAATACAAGGAGTCTATGTTTATAACACGGGACAATGTTGTGTATACAAGTCCATGTATCTGAATTCCAACAGGATGAAATGCAACATTATCAAGTGTTAGTCCTTGCGATCTTTGGAATGTACATGCACATGCAAGTTTAATTGGAAACTGTTTTCGAATCTTTAGTTGACCTGTCTTTGCTGATGTTGATATTGGCTTTGATATTCGCAAATCAGGTGTTCAATTGCTTGCAGTGTTTGAATTATATAGATAAGCCAACTTGCTTGCTTGTCGCTTACCTATATGCGGTTCATGGAACTTAATCCAAAGGACATCAAGTTTTTTTGTTTCTGTATAGCCTTTGAGTATTCCATCTGCACCATTAACCAAGACGTCCTGTGAATCATATTTGCAGGCATATATTTCAACCAACATTTCTAATTTCAGAACAAGCTGCAAAGGAAAAGTGGTGGTATGTTCATGACGTGGCACATTTCCATGGTTGTCTTCTTCCAGGTCAATTGAATTGATGATGATATCATCGTCAGGAATGAGTGATAGCATCTTACTATTATGCATTGCAACATCCTTATTTGTGTAGAACAGGTAAGGGAATGTTGGGTTTGTTGGTGCAGGTTGCAAGCACCTCGAATTTATATATGTCAAGTCATCATATGTTTGGATGTTCGTCCACATTCTATTCAGAATTTCAATAAATGTTTCATCTGTCTGGAGCATTGTAGTATGCAATTCAAAGCATTTAATATTGTCTCTCCAAAATTCATCCATTACTGTTTGCATGTTAATCGTAGGTTGTTCAAATATCAAAGAATCTTGGATTGGATGTGCCTGTAAAGATCCCCACTGAATATCATGTCAATGTTTCCAAAGTATTTTGTGTGCACATGTTTTATGCTTCTTAGCCGATTGTCAATAGAATACAAGAAGTGACTCCCAATCAAAGATGGTTCATCTATAAAGACAAGTTGGAGTTCATCATTAATATTAGACAACGTATCTAACATTTCCTTACTAAGTGGAACAAACTGTGACTTGTTAAAAGGCATGAAAAATGCAGAGTGGACTGTTGTTCCACCTGCATTATATGCAACTTTTCATGTGTATGCAACTATTAGGACCTTTGGTTTCATAGGATCAGAGGGATTGTTTGAATCATAGATTCATATAAGCATTTGGAATAGTTCTTTCGCTGTGAATGCCTTTCATGTTCCTGCTCCGCCTGTAAGGAACAAGTGCACAGGAGTGTCCATGTTGAAGCGTTTTTTAAGCACAATGTCCTTTAGAATTATTTGTTGTTTTTGATTTAACAGACGTCTTATTCTATGGTATTCATTATTTTCAATAAGGAAAGGATGTTTTGTGACTTGAAAACCAAGATTGATACATTTTTCGCTGCCACCTGCTCGAGGATGAGGCAAATCCGCTTGCAAGTCATAGGAATCGTAAGAAGTTCTGGTTGTTTTTCGGTTTGTGAATGTCTCATCAAGACTGTCAGGGTTTTCTAGCTCATTAACTGCAATTTCTAGATCACCCCATGTTGGATTAACATTATAAGTAAATCTACCTTCATCGATTTACACTATAGTCTCAGAGGCAACATACGCAGCTTCACATGTAGAGAAGTTATGTTTTAATGTCTCTTTGTTTTCATCGAACGGAACATATAGAAACAATTTTTCTCTACAATAGTTTTCATAGTTAGAATGTTTATTGTATTTGACAAACTGTATCACAGAGGTTTTTTTTCTTTTTGATATGGGCACACCATTTTTTTTGTAATGCGATACAAATTTTTCTAAACAAATATGTCTAATAGGAGATGGACGTTGGAGGTAATAATCAATAATAGAGTGACATATCACATCCTCTGAATTTTCAGGCTCTTGTTCTAGAAAAACCGGTGGTTTAAGCACAAATTTGTGTTTCTCAAGTGGAGATGTGTTTATGAAGACACATTTTCTTGAACTACAATTGAGGGGCAAGGAAAGTGCAATGTGGACTGCTTGTTGAGTAGACATTTGTTGAAGATTAAGCAATGCATTTTCAAGTGTATGTATCATTTGTATGACATCAATATAACTTCTTTCATGTTCTTTGTGTATTCTTCTGAATGCACTTGTCATAGATTTGTCAACCTTTGTCATATACGAGGTACAGTACGATGATGCAACATATGCATTTAGGATGTACTGTGCATATGTATTTTCATTCCACATAACTGGCATGTCCTTGGAGAATTTTTTTTTCCAAATATGGGAAAGATTTCATTTAAGGAAAATTGTTGGTTGTTTAAGCATACATTGTATGGCTTGGATGTACACATCTTTTGATAGATTTATCTCTGTCAGGAAGTCATCGAAGCTCATCAACTCATCAAGCTCTCCTTGTTTTAGAAATTCTAACAAGGATTTAGACTTCTCAACAACAACATTGTCCTCTAAACTAAGTGAATCTATGATTCTTGTTGCTCTCATTGGCGGCACGGGAAAGTTGTATCTGCAATGCGAGTTTTTTCGTTTTCTACAACTTCTTGTATGATAATTTCTATGAACTTTGGAAAGTTCTGGATCCAAATGATTTGTGTTGCATGTTATGTATTTGTCCACAAATTGCTCGATCTGTGAATTGTTGTCAGCTCCATAGACTGGTGCACCCTCTATCCACAACAGTGTGTGGTCATGTTCATTACCCCTATTCTGGAATTCAGTCACAAAAAAGTAGTCCGATATTTTTCTGAAAAATGTTTCATCATGGCATATCAATTGTCTCAAAGCATTTATTCTATGTCTATAGTAGCGAGTACATGTCACTGAGTCTTTTCTTATGAGGTAGTCAATGTCATTATTTTCCAGTGTATTGGTTTGTTTTTTTGGTTTCCTGTTCCTATGCAAGTTAGATACGGAAGCCACCAATGGATCCCATCAAAGCTGTGCACTTGTAAATGTGGTGAAAAATGTTGGCGGGCCCAATTGTCAGATCATTGCAAAAATAGTTTTCTTGTTTTGTTGCAAATAGTCAAGAGAGATGCAAATGTTTTTGAAATCTATGTATCCAATATCAGATTTCAGAATTTTTTCTAGGTTTACTTTGTACTTGACATCCTTGGCCAACAACTTTCTTCCTTGTAACTGGCCTTTTCTTATTCGAACCCACATGCAAGAAAGAACTTGCTCTATTATTATGCACATTGTTTTGAAAAACAAATTTGTTATGTGACAGGAGAAGTCACCACTTGAATGTAGCATCTCCCATCGAACTATTTTATGATAACTAAATCGTTCTGTAATGTCAACGGCACGCGGATCTCCATAGAAGAGTGTTGGGAAGTTCATTTCCTCAGCGAATTTGTCCTTGAATATTCCAAGTGGGCGTTGCCCCTCAGCAGGTGCAATTTCGAAAATCTTGTCTTGCAAGTCATGAAAGCGTTTCATTCTCCGATTCATCACTTGTATCAAATTCACTATCATTTTCGAGAGTCTCTGCAGAGTTGTCATCCTCTTCTCCAAGAATATTGTTCCAGTTATCATTTATACAATTTTTTTGTGCTTTGTACAGGGACCTGGAACATAATTCCTTTAATTATTTCATAACATCATGCACACACACTTTTCCTGTCTGATACACATTTTTGTATTGCAAGCATCTTTTGAGAGCCACAACAATTATCAGTGTATCGCTAATGAATTGTGGCAAGGATTTTTGCACAACATCTAGCTGAACATGCACATTAATAATTGATCATGTTAAGCCCATCTGGGGTCGTTTATAGCCCCAGAGCCTGATTTGTGCAAATGCAATTTGTAGAGACACAAGTCTCTCTTCAAGTTTCGTAAGTGCACTTACATCTGGTGGTGGTGTATTACATCTTATTTGGTCAAGGGTTGCAAATTGTGGCAGTTTTCCATTTTCAAGCGACCGTTTGCATGGAAGACAAATTTTGCCACTAGAAAATGTTTTATCATGTTTTGTCAAGCGGATGTATTCTACTTCGAAATCAGGCGTGAAAGACTTACCGTTTTTTGCGAAATTCAATTGATCGAAAATTGCACATGCAATGGAAGGAGTGTCTTTGATTTGTTTCATGTAGGTATGTCTTGCATCTTTCTTTCGCAGGGAAGCATGGGTAGAAAGTGTTTGCTGGTTTTCATTGGAAGCAGTGCACGGTGTTGCTTCTAGTCCATGAAATGTGATTTTTTCCTCTGGGACAGTTGCATGACCATTGTGGGATATGTGATTGTAACTGTCTATGTTGTGTTGTGCACGAACAGATTTTTTTAGATTGTGATATGTCATTTTCTCTCTAGAATGAAGCATAGCAATGTTTTTTTTTCTCTCGCTCATGACCTTTTTCAAGTTGCGGTAACTTAATGTACGTTTTTTGTTCAAGGGAAAGATGACTTGATGGCATCTGGGATGAATTTCACTATGATTAAATAGCATGCGACGCTTATGCACATTCGATGTGGTTTGGATGGCATTGACATTGGACACTCGAAGGCCAGTAGTTCCTATACCACCAATGTTTTTTTCTCTCTTACATATGAACTTTTTCAGGTTGTGGTAACTTAGTCTATGTTTTTTGTTTAAGTCTTGTATGGCCTCATCACAACTGGGACGAATTCCACGCATGATTTTTTTCAAGTTGTGATAACTTAGTCTACGTTTTTTGTTTAAGCCCTATATGGCCTCATCACAACTGGGAGGAATTTCATGCATGATTGTTTTCAAGTTGTGATAACTTAGTCTATGTTTTTTGTTTAAGCTCTGTATGGCCTTATCGCAACTGGGAGGAGTATCATTCTCATTAAACAACATGCCATGTGTATGCAGATTTGATGCAATTTGGGTGGCATGGACATTGAACCCTGAACCAGTGATATGTCTAGGCAAAGCTTGATAATGGATATGTGTCGTATCTATTTTCAACGAGAGGATGTCAATTGTTCGATCGTAATTCGAATCAATAAACTAGGAATGGATAGTGGCATATGGCAGGGCCGACTAGACCTGGATATTTACTCTGAATATGATAGATAGCCATTGCAAACAGAATCTGCAACCCTCCACATTTCCTTCTTCATATGGCAGTGCCATGTTTACGAGGTATTCCTGCCAACTTGTAATTGCCGACACATTTTCTAGGAGATATGGAGAAAGGTGTTGATGCAAGTAGCTAAAAGCATGTTGGTTGTCGCCTATAATTGCATTGCAAAATGATTGTATAGTGTAAATCCGCAACGACTGCACATTGAACTCTGTTGCTACCAAACAACAAATTGCATTGAACAGACTATCTCCACAGCTAGATACAACAGTTGTCGCTAGCTACAAACCATGGCAGTCTATGCGATGCATAATCTGTTTCCACTATGATTCAAGGTCTTTGCAAATGAGGGACAAGTAAATATGAGGTCCCCCAAGATTGCATATGGACATTGTTTTGTACAACAGTGGTTCATAATGACCATTGATAGCATTGGCATCATGGAACAAGATGCAATATGGATTGTAGATGCAGTTTTGTTGAATAGTAGATCTCTTGTCTTTCTTGTCAATGACCATATTCCAATTGATATATTGAGCCAATTAGATAGCCACCGTATACAAAATGTATTTCTCCAAATCCCCCTCTCATGTGCAGGAAGAATTGGAGATGCAGACAACCACATCTTTGAAAAATACGAAGCGACATCATGTATCCCATGCAACTGCCGAAGAAAATCAGATTCCAGTTCGTATTCATATGATTCCAATGCCTCGGCATCGTCATTTTTTAAACAGACCAAGAAATAATCTATCAATCCATTGCGAAGGTCGGTCGAGGAATAACGAAAATGCAGTAGAACCTGAAATGCATCGAAAAGGTAATCCCCTACAGTATACAAGAATGCATCCAATCTAAAAAGCCCATTGCTATGCAGCACCTTGTCAATGTTGTCATGTATAATGGACTGTGTATCTATTTCATACAAGTCAACATCTATTACTTGTTTCATCTTTCGAACTGTTATTTTGAAGTTTTTTCTTAGCTACTTTTAGTTTGTATGAAACCAAAGAGAAGGGGAAAAAAAGAATAAAACAAAAACAAAAATAAAAACAAGAAAAAAGTAAAAATAGAAAACTACAAGCGCGGAACTGCGTACGAATCTTGGTATGTATCCTTCAACCTTCTTCTTGTCAAATTCAATTTCCCCCTAGTCCCTACAACAGATGACAAGAAAACAAACCTACACTGAAAAGTGAACCAAACAGAAGAAACAACGCAAATAAATAAGATTATAAATTTGTTGAGCACAAAGACTGATTTGAACCTATTCATGGTGTGCATCCTACAAGCTTCTCAGAAGAAGAAAAAGTTCTACAAAATAGAAAGGACAGAACAAAGGAAACAGGTGGACGCAGTTTTTTGAACCAAAGAATAAAAGAATTTCCTGCCTCTACACCCCGACGGATGGTTCCCCCTTGTGACAACTCCAGATTTGTTTTCTAAAACCCTTTGCATTGAAAATTTTGAAATAGCTATGGCACAATACACAAGACTTGGCAGTCGACATATGAAGACTCATGGTTTCCAGGAACAAAAAATAAGAGCACACAAAAAGATGTCTTGCAACAGAATTTCGAGGCGGGGACTCCTGCCATTGAAAAAACTTGTCTAGAAGGTGCAAAACACCAAGTAGAAAAAAAGGAACACCAATGAAACGATGGCACAGAAACTTACTCGTCAATAAGGGATGACAAGAGCTCAGCCACAAAACTTGAAAACCGCAACAAGATTGCAAAGTTGACGAACAACAAACCAGTAAGCAAGCAACTGCAACTGCAAGACCTCAACTTTGCAAAGTTGAATCAAACAAGAACAAGAAGCTCAGAACGAACCAATGAACAAGCATCAACAACTGAACCAATGATGCCGGTGGGGAACAATTTTGCACAATTTCACTGTAAACAACACCATCAAAAAAATATGGAATGAAATTGTACAATAAACATTTAAGGTTGCGAGACCTATTAGGTAAACACCTAAGACTGTCAGAACCGTCGAAGAGCGTCGTCCTGTGCAGACATTTAAGAAAGCCTGCAGCATGGCAGGCCTGTTTACGTACGCAACAATGACAAAGACTCTCGAAGCATGCAAGAATAAAGAAAAAATCACACATAGTAATATGGTAGAGAATGTATTCGAAGGACAAAGTTTGGATATGCTAGCATATCAAACATTGGGATAAATTTAGCTAGCAGAAAATGCTAAGACAAACATTCGAACTAATGCTAACATTAGTCCACCTGCAAGCAATACATAGGAAAAATATATGATTCAAAAAGACTATATACGATCAAAAAGTTTGGATATGTTACCATATAAAACATTGGAAATAGTGAAGCCGACAATAAGACCTTCATTATGTTATCCAATCAAATCATTACATATATAGTACTTTTTATTATACAAAAATCAATGTTTTTAGTTCCCTAGCTCCAATAATAAATATTATGCAAATATTTGTGATTAAAAGACAAACTAATATAAAATCAACGAATTATCGATTGCTATAATCCCTCTATACCTACAACAAAGACTAATTTTTTTTTTGTTTATTCATACATAAAAGCCAAGCCAAGCCATCAATCACCTAACTTTTTCAATACATATTAAAGTACCTTTCCATCAATAATTTCGCTTTCGGTATATATCAAATGACCCTGCTAATTTCACTTTCCCTCGTACTTTTTTTATATGAATCCTTATGAAGGCAACCAATTACTACTTAGCTAGGGTCATTTATCACAAGCATGCAATAAAATAGCTTAATGTCCAATCTTGAAAATGACAAGTGCATAGTGATTCGATATTCCTACTTCTATACGCTCATGATAATTATTGGGTGTATTTTTTTGAAAGGTTACATTTGTCATATTTTTATATGAATTCAGGTCAATATTTTGATTTTTTTTTAAAAGAAATTATGAAATTCAATTTTATATTAATAAAATAGAAATACCCACTCTTAAGTGAGAAAAAAGAAATTCCAATCGTACATCTCTTTCATGTAATAAAATGTTATTTTAGAAAGTGATTATATTAATTATATTTGAATTGATATCATTATATTAATTATATTAATTGTTTATTTTTTAAATTTAATTTTGTTATATGATAATGATGACATTTTTTTATGGTTATCTAACATTACAAAAGTTTATTGGGATAAAAAGAATTAAATGTTTTTTATAATGTTAATTCATAATGTTTCTATTCTAATTAGTGTAAAGAAGAAAATCAGCATTGTTAAAATCAAAATAAATTCTTACAAGTTCCATAATGAAATTGGGCATTGGATAATTCCAAAAATGCTTTCAGAGGAAAGAATTTGTTATCTTTGTGACACTAACATGGTTGAAGATGAAAATCACTTTCTCCTAGAATATTCGATATATACCCAGATCATATCTCAATTACAAAAGATTTGTCACACTACCAACATTTCTAACCTTCTAAATCAATAGAATAATGGTGATCTTGGAATGCTTATTTTGATGCTTTTCGAGCACAGAAATAAAATTCCAAAGAAATCGAAGTCATTTCTTACCTTCATAAGGTTCGATAGAATAATTTCGATCTCAATAGATGTTAATCATCGTATTTTAAATATGGTGGAAATTAAAGTATCCATATTATTATGGGTATTTTTTTGTAAGTGGGGATTTTGGAAAGTAATTAAATTGCGAAATTAGGTAAAATTGTATTTTATATTCTTAAGGTTAGGGAGAGATAAAAGGAAAAAAGGTCAAACCTCAAACTCTTTTCTATCATAATTTTACAAATTCACTCCTCTCATGAGGTTAGTCCAATAACAAATTTCACTATGGAGGTTATGAGTATTGGCTCTAATCTTGACAATATTTATTTTTTTATTTAAACTAATAATGTGGGAAAATTGTTTCATAATCAAATTAAAGTTAATAAAAGCTTTATAGAATTTCAACTTCTTCTTATTAATGAAGTCATTGTCCTTCTAGGCCTTCTCATTGACCTTCATAGCGATGTAAGATTTAATATTGTTAATATTATTAATTGTATTGTCTACTTTATGTTTAAACATATAAGGTGTGAATCAAACTTTCTTGTGTAACCATTTTAAGCCTAATAATAGTGGGTGTTGGGTATGTGTTATATTCTTTGCATGTGTGTGTCTATGGGCGTGTTAGATTTGACAACTGCGTCTGACGATCCCAACTTCCTTTTGCCTTTGTGTAGTGTGTGTTGGGTGCTTTCCGGGGGGGGGGGGTCACAGGGGGGACATGATTTCCCCCCCTAGTTACGTGCAATGTTCAGCTTTGGGCAGAAGCCCGGAGTCATCAGGGTTCATGACAACGCCCCGAATTTTTTTTTGGGTTGTTTTTGCTATTTTTAGTGGTTTTATAAATTAATCCCAAATTAAGGGATTAGGGTTTTGGTAGCCATGGAATACCTAAAATATTGTATATATTGTATTGTGAATGGTGAAATTAATACAATGAAGAGTTGAAAGGTGCGACACCAAGGAAGGCTAATTTTCTCCCAGTTAAGGGTTTCCAGCGTAAATCTCTGTGTACCGTGTGTATGAGCCATTGATTAATTTCTGTTTTTCTTAAGAATCTGTATGCATTTCTTTACTTCATGGGTTTAAAACTTACACGTGGTATCAAAGCTCATTTTTTGCTTCAAGGGATGTCTTTGTCGCTTAGGGATTGGCTCGATCTTGATAGATCAAGTTAATCTTGGGTCTGGGTCTGTGATAAACTTGGGTTCAGTGGGAGCTTTTGTAGTGGTGATTTGAGTGTAGAAAGAGGAATGCTGATCTCTTCTAGAATTGATATTGATAAGTTCAACGGTAAAAAAATTGAGCTATGGAAGCTCAAGATGTAGGACCTTCTTGTAGAAAAAGAACAATGGATCGTTGTGGATACTGGTACACAACCTATTGGTATGCAGTCTACTAGTACACAATCTTTTGGTACACAAACTACTAGTACACAACCTACTGGTATGTTGAAGGAAGATTGGGAGAAGTTGGATAGAAGAGAAAGGAGTATTATTTGACTATTCCTGGCAGATTTGGTGTTGTTGAATGTCTTGGGAGAATCTACAGCCAAGGAACTATGGGATAAGCTAGGGAATTTGTATCAATCAAAGTCCCCGGTAAACAAGTTGTTTCTTCGAAAGAAGTTGTATCATCTTAGGATGGAAGATGGAGACTCTGTGACAGAACATCTGAATTCCTCCAATACGCTGGTAAGTCAACTTGTCTCTATTAATATTACAATTGCAGAATAAGATAAGTGTATCACTTTTTTTTGTTGTTTGCCAGACTCTTGGGATAATCTAGTTGTATCAATTGGTAGTAACACTCAATAAACATTGAATTATGAGGATGTAGTTGCATCCTTATTATCTGAAGAGATGAGGTGAAAAATCACGGATGGTCAAAGCACATATGCTTTATTTGTAAGAGGTCGTACACAAGACAGGAATCCCGATAAGTCTTCAAGGGGGGGGGGAGATACAAATCTAAAGGTACATCTAAGTCTCCAAGAAATATTTGAGGAAATGTTGGAAGTTTGGTAAAGCAAGGCATTATAAGAAAGATTGCAAGTCTAAGAAGGTTGACAAACCAAAGGGATCTGATAATGCCTCTTCCATAGAGGCGAAAAACTCCACTGAAGAAGGAGGTGATGTTTACCTAGCATCTATAGGTACACATGCAGACCATGGTGTATGGTTGATATACTCAGATGCGTCATATCATATGACTCCTCACATGGAGTGGTTCTGTGAATATGAAAAATACGATGTGGTGATGTATTCCTAGGAAATTACTCAACCAAAAAAAGCATGGGACATGGAAGGGTTAAGTTGTTGCTAAAATATAATTGGATCATAACTCTCCCTAGGGTTCTATACATTCCAAAATAAGTCAGGAGCCTAATATCTGTAAGCAAGTTGGATGATGCAGGTGTGGATACTGTATTGGGAAAGGGAACTTGCAAGATGGTACGAGGAGCAATGGTGTTTATGAGAGGAATTCGGTGTGAAAATCTGTACAAGTTGTTGGAAGCACTTATACTAATGGGTGTAACAATTTGGTTGTCCCTGAGAAGAGAAATAAAGAAGACAAGACCAATAATGTCCTTGGAAAGAAGACCATGTTGTGGCATCAAATACTGGGGAATATTGGAGAAAAGGGCCTTCGAACACTACACGGTAAAGGTATGGTTGAAGGTATGTCTAATTGCACTCTAGATTTTAATTTATGTGAACATTGCATATATGGTAAACATAATCGAGTAAGATTACCATCTGGTTCTACAAGAGCAAAGGGGATCTTAGAGTTGATACATAGTGATGTGTTTGGACCTGTGCATGTTTGATCACTAGGTAAATTTGTGTATTATGTTTCATTCATAGATGATTTCTCAAGGAACACATGGATTTATTTTCTTAGAAAGAAATCTGAGGTATTTGATAAATTTAAAGAGTTTAAGGCTCTGGTATAAAATCAGATGGAGAAGAAAATAAAGGTATTGAGGAAAGATAATGGTGGAGAATTCTTTGGAAATGAACTCGAAGAATTATGTAAGAAGTGTGGTATAACAAGGCAGAAGACTACTCCATACACACCTCAACAAAATGGAGTTGCAAAAAGGATGAACATGACACTGATGGAAAAATCAAGGAGCATGCTTAGTGGTGCCAAGTTAGAACAAGAATTTTGGGCAGAGGCAGTGGGTACAACATGTTACCTGGTCAATCGATCACCCTCATCAGTGCTAGATGATAAAACTCCACACAAGGTATGGACTGGTAAGAAAATCTCTATTGAACATCTCAGAGTGTTTGGTTTTGATGCTTATGTACATGTTCCAATGGAAAATAGGAGTAATATGGATAATAAAGTTGAAAAGTGTATCTTTATTGGTTATAAAGATGGTGTGAATGGTTATAAGCTTTGGAACCTGGAAACTAAGAAGCTTGTTTACAGTTATGATGTTGTTTTTAAAGAGGTGAAAGATGTTCCCAAACAGGAATTCCTACCAAGGAAAGAAGAAACTCATAAAATAGAGTTTGAGTTGGATGATGAAAAATCTGAATCAACTGAAGAAGATGAAGAAGAAGAAGAAGAACCTCATACCCCTGTATTGAGGAGATTGGTGAGGGAAATAAGGAAACCAAAAAGGTATAGTCCACCTGATTTTTGTTCTAATTTTGCTTTATCTATTACTAATGATGATCCTAGAATTATCAGGGAAACAGTGAATTCAGAGGATAGTAAACTATGGAAGAAGGCCATTGTTGAAGAAATGGATGCCTTGCATAAGAATGAGGCATGGTATCTAGTTGAGTTGCCATCTAGAAGAAACTATGTTGGTAGAAAATGGTTGTTTAAGAAGAAGTTTAATGCAGAAGGAAAAGTGGAGAAATACAAAGCTCGGTTAGTAGCAAAAGGTTATTCCCAGGTAGAGGGAATTGACTTTGGTGATATTTTTTCTCATGTTGCCAAGTTAACTTCTATTATATTTATTTTATCTATTTTTGTTTCTTTTGATCTTGAAGTGGAACAGATAGATGTGAAGACAACATTCCTACATGGGGATCTAGAAGAAAAAATCTACATGAAGCATCCATAAGGCTTTGTAGTGAAGGGAAAGAAAGAGTTGTTCTGTAAGCTAAAGAAGTCACTATATGGTCTAAAGCAATCACCTAGGATGTGGTACCAAAATTTTGATACATACATCCTTGGATTGGGATTTGTGAGAAGAAGGGTTGCTCACTGTGTATATTCCAAGAAGGTTGGTAATCACTTCATTTATGTCATGTTGTATGTTGATGACATGTTTCTGGTAGGAAATAACATGGATGTTATTAAGGAGGTGAAATCGCAGATATCCTCCAAATTTGACATGAAGGATATCGGTGTTGCTAACTTCATTCTAGGAATGGAGATTAAAAGAGATTGTGCAAACAGGAAACTCTGGTTGAATCAGAGAAAATGTGTTGAGACGATATTGTGCAGGTTTAATATGCATGGAAGTAAGCCAGTCAAGGTTCATATTCCTATAGGTGTAAATTTATCTGCAGATTAGTTTCCCAAGACACAGGAATAAGAAGAGGACACGTCCCATGTTTCGTATGCCAGTGCAATTGGTGGTTTGATGTATGCAATGGTCTGTACTAGACCAGACATTGCACATGCATTGGGAGTTTTGAGCAAGTATATTTCAAAACCAGGGAAGGAGCATTGGACAACATTAAAGAGGGTATTCAGGTATTTGTGTGGCACTACCATTTATGGATTGCGCTACCAAGGAAGACTAGGATTGAATAGAGTGTTGGACATACATGGGTTTTTTGATGTAGAATGGGCTAGAGATATGGATCACAGAAGACATACAAGTGGGTATGTGTTTAACCTATTTGGAGGAGCAATCAGTTGGATGAGAAAAAGACAAGATGTAGTGGAACTCTCAACTACAAAAGTTGAATACATGGCAGCCACTCATGCAAGCAAGGAAGAAGTATGGTTACAGAGATTGTGTTCAGGTATTGGGTTGGTACAACAAGCAGTGAGATTAGATTGTGACAGTTAGAGTGCAATATTCCTAGAAAAGAACCCTTCTTATCATTCGAAGACAAAGAATATTGATGTTCAGTGTCACTTTGAGAGAGACATGGTTGAAGAAAAGAAGGTGTTGTTGGAAAAGGTTAACACTTTGAAGAATGTTGCAGATTCATTGACAAAGTCTGTGAGCACAGAGAAGTTCTTCTGATGTAGAGTAACAATGGGAATTGATGCCCTGTATTTTTGGCTATGTAATCATGTGAACCCCTTTATGAAAAGAAAACAACAAGTGGGAGAATGTTGGGTATGTGTTATATTCTTTGCATGTGTGTGTGTGGGCACACCAGATTCGACAACTACGTCTAACTATCCCAACTTCCTTTGGACTTCTGTCGTGTGTGTTGGGTGCTTTCCTAGGGGGGTCCCAGGGGGGGGCAAGATTTCTCCCCCCCCTTGTTACACGTATTTTTCAGCATCGGGCAGTACCTGTCAAGGTTTGGGGTAGCGGCCCGAATTTGTTTTTTTGATGGTTTTTGATATTTTAGCGGATTTTGCTATTTTTAGTGGTCTTCTAATTTAATATCAGATTAAGGTACTATGGTTTTGGTAGCTACAAAATACCTAAAATATTGTATATATTGTATTGTGAATGGTAAAATTAATACAATGAAGAGTTGAAATGTGCGGCACCAAGGAAGGTTGGTTTTCTCCTGGTTAAGGGTTTCCAGCGTAAATTTCTATGTACTATGTGGATGAGCCATTGATTAATTTATGTTTTTCTTAAGAATTTGTATGCATTTCTTTACTTCACAGGTTTAAAACTTATAGTGGGTACGAGTCATACTAGAAGCAATAACAAAAATCCTATCTTCATTCAAATGTAGTAATTTTTGTTTATGATATAAATATCCAATCATGACTTTGGACTTCATGGAAAAATATCCAATATCAATGAAGAAAATAGGTTAAGGGATTATTTAGAAATGAGAGAGTATACATTATTCTTACACACAAACCAAAATTGTGTTGGAGCACTCTATTGAACAAAGAAATAGAGTACGTATAAATACATGAAGATTGTCTCAATATAGACAATTAGCTTGATCTCACAATCTACTTGGTTGAGAAAATATCTCAACATCACACCAATCTAAGAAGCATCTAGTTGGAGAGAATCTATCAAATCCAACTAGTTCCTACCACTTCTTACAACCTAGGAAATAGAATCTACGTAGAGACCAACTCTACCTAATCATGACCAATAATTATAACAACCCCAACTATGATCACACCAAAGACAAGTGGGAGTTACATATCCCAAAACTCCCCCTTAACGACCACTTGTCTTTACCATCATCAGGTTAGTTCTTCATCATCGCTACTCCATTGAATCGAAGCACCTCTTGATCATCAAAATGTATTTCTGGTCCAACCTAGTATTTTCTCTTCATACCTCGATCGTGCATCACCAAATTACCAAAGTCCATATAAAGAAAAAACCATCCATCGGGATGCGTGGTTCATCAGCCGTAACATGGATCATTCAACCTCTTGATGAACTCCCCTTGAATGTAAAACTCATGGTTTCTAGACACCTCCCAGAGTTCACTCATAGAGAATTCATCCAATCTGTGACATGGATCACTCCTACAAGTGTTAACAAAATCTATAATAGAGGTTTTTGCACTACAAATCAATAGGGATACATGAAAAAGGGGTACACATGCCTAATCAAGTCTTACAACGATATTTCCTTCACTTGTTACATAGATACATGTACATACATTACATACTTCTTTGCATGCAAATACCAGGTACAAGATCAAACATATCAAGGACCAATACATCAAATCCATAAGCATTACATCATAGACTTGCTAAAACAATGTGTGACTCACATTAATAAATGGTTATGAGTTTGTTTTATTCAAAACAAATCACACAATTTACCTTGTTTGTCCGCAATCATTTCACTTTCACTGCACGGCTGGTGCTTCCACATTACTTCCATTGTCACCAACTTCCCTTGGACTAATCTCTTTGTTGTTATCCAAAAAAACATCTATTTTCTTCTTTCTTATCATTCCAACTCACACTTATGTATGCCATCAAATCATGGTTTCTCCAGCGAGAACAATGCAACTCACTTCCATTGCAGAGCCAAAAAAAATGTGCATGCTCCTCCATTCACTTATAGAATTGTTGAACTCATACCAATTGGGAACCAACCGTACCTTTGGGCCAAACACTAGTACCATGGCTATACATTTTGAGAAACTGACCATCCAAGTCAATCGTACATCAATTCATCAAACAATTTACCATCAATTCACAAGGGATAACATGTAGTTAATCCTTCATTTACAACTACCACGCCCTAAGTAACTAAGTAGACTAAAGAATGATTTTACATCACAAAATATTACTATGCATTACTTTTTTTTCAGAAGAAAAATGGCTCAAGCTTATATTAATGATACATAAACTTTTTTACATCGACAATATAGAGGTCCCAAGAAGATGGAACAAGGGATCTGTCAGGATGAAAGAAATGCTCAGTCTTCACACTGATGAAGTAAAGAAGGTCCCGGACAGAGAGGAATCAGACCTGTAATTGACTCCATAATCAATAGTGGATTTGAAGACGAAAATAGTGATCAAGAAACACTATTACAACAAAGCATTTTTCCTCTTATATATATATATATATATTAAAAGAAACTTATAGTTTGTTTTGGTCCTTCAATTCCATTGATCCAAGTGAAATAAAACAAAATACCCTTCGGAGCTTCGAGGGATATTTTGGAAAGACTATCAACTTCTTTGTTTGTTTCCCTGTAAATATGTTGAAAGTAGGTTCCTTGGAAATTTTTCTGCAAGTCTCGAACTTTGCACTTCCAACCTTCAATTTTGGTGGCATGACGTTTTCCTTTCCATTGTAGCCACTCGATAATGACCTTGGAATCCCCATATAAGTGAAGATGATGTAAATGCAAGACATTTTCCATTATGAAGGTTGCCCACACTCCAACTAATTCGGCCTTCGTGTTGGAGCCATCTCCGCAATTGAAAAACAATCTCACCTCCAGGGAATTAGGAATTTTCAAGTTTCCCCCAGCACCACAGCTTGTTCCCCCATTAATGGATGCGTCGTTGAAGAAAGTTAGCAAATATCCATGGATAGGACATATTGGACTCAGTCTTAAAAATCTGGGTCTATTTTATGTTTGTGCGTAGGAAAGAGAATTCAAAGTTCTAAGAATGACAACATTAGATGAGGGGAGCTTACCTTCAAATAAAGCTTTGTTGTGCTCCTTCCACAAGAACCAACACAAAAGGACTGGCAATTTTTTTGGAGCCGCTAAGTTTTGTGTCTAGTTCACCATGCAATCATTTAAATTCTACCCCTTCCATTCCAAGTTTAAGTTCAGAAAAATAATACAAGAGTACCAGATCGCCTTTGTAAACTGGCAATGGATGAAGAGGTGCGCATTATCTTCAGTTGCTGATCTGCAAAGGTAGCAGAAGCATGGGCCTACCCATCCCTTTTTTAATAAATTATCCCAAGTGAGAATGCTTTGGTCCGCTGCCAGCCTGAACAAAAGTATAATCTTTAATTGCAAGTTCCACTTCCAAAGATTGAGTTTCCAGTCGAGAAGGTTTGGAAGGGAAAGTAAAGAAAAAATAGCCTTGTAGCAGTTTTTGACCGAGAGTTCACCTGAAGCGTCACCTCCATTCCAAAGTAATTTGTCCTTTTTTGTTTGTTGGAGCATAATCCCTGTCTGTCCAAGGTTAGTCATGTACCTGTTCCATTCTAAAGCTTGATTTCCCACGAGTCTGAGGTCCCCAGGACTCTTCCATATCTCAGTGTGGGTTATAAACTTCATACCTGTTGAAGCATGTGCCAATGAGAGGACGCCCCGGTGCTTTAAAACAGATAAGAGATCCTCTGAAAGATGCGTTATGTCCCCCATATCCAAAATGGTATCTCGGCTGACTTTCACGTGTAAACTAAATCCTGGTCGCCAACTAGTCCAATGATTGATGACAGGAAAGGCACGCCTTAGACTTGTCCAGATTTTAGATGTTGGACAGTGAAGGTGTGAGAGGTGCCTAAAGGAATTGATGACTGATGCGTTGTGTAAATATTTGTCAAAAATTACTTGCTTCCAGATGCTGGGATGAGTTAGCATTCTCCATAGTGTAGACGCGATCAAAGCCAAATTGAAGAGGGGCTGTTTAAGAAATCCCCAGCCACCTTGTTTTTTGGGTCTCAAGAGATCCTCCCATTTGCATAGATGGTATTGTTGTGCTTCCTGGTGGCTGATCCACAAGAATTTATACATTAATGTTCTGAGCTTATTCAAGGTCAAGTGAGACAAGGATTCTAAGGACATCCAATAAATGTTTTGTCCTTCCATAATCGACTTTAGAAGGATAAAATGGCCTCCCAATGAAAGCCATCTATTGCTCCATTGGTTAATTTTGTTTTCCATTCTTATTACCAGCCAATTCCAATCGGCAACACAATGAGTCCCTTTTTTCAAAAAGTATCCAAGATACCGGAAGCCTGAGGAGAGTTCATTGAAGGTGTAAGGAAGAAAGTTTCTAAAATAAGACAGTTCAGTCTCCGTGATACCTTCGTGGTGTATTGTCGATTTCAGTGGATTGACAATCAGACCCGACACTTTGCAGAATAGTATGATCAGGTTATTAATTACTTGCTATTCGGAGAGGGTCACCTTAGATAAAATGAGTACATCGTCTGTGAAGAGTAAATGTAGTATTTTGGTTAGCCTAGATACCTTAATCCCCGAAAGTAGACCATCGACAGAGTTTTGTTTTAATAAAAGGTTGAGTCCCTCCATCACTAGAATGAATAGTAGAGGGGATAAAGGACATCCCTGCCTCACCCCCCTTCCACTTCTGAAGAATTCAGAGACCTTTCCGTTGATGAGCACCGCAAAGAAAGAAGAGGTGACACAAGTCATTATCCACTTAGTCATCTGTGGCTCCAAACCAATTTTGTGCAGGATGAGTCTGAGGAAATCCCAGTCAATACAATCATATGCTTTTTTCAGGTCCAACTTTAGTACTAGAGGTTTCAGTTTGTATATTTTGATGTTGTGTAGGCACTCATGGGCTGTGCCTATGGCATCTTGTATGCACCTACCTTTCAGAAAGCCTAATTTTTCAGTGGAGATCCTTCCAGAGAGTATGGGGATCAATCAGTTTGCTATGAGTTTAGAGAGAATCTTATAACATAAGTTGCACAGTGAGATAGGCCAGTAGTTATCAAAGGTCTTTGGTTTATTCTCCTTTGGAATCAGGGTCAGAAAAGTAGCATTTATACCTCCATAGACTATTCCCCATCTTCTTGAATCTTCAACAAATTCTAGAAGATCTTCTCCTACCAAGTCAAAGAAGAAGATGAAGAATTTGGTTGACCAACCATCTCGAGCCAGACTCTTTTCCTTTTTGAAAAGGAATAAAATTGACTTCAGTTCTTCAATAGTAATCAGACGGTAAAGAGAAAGTGAATCCTCCTCATTAACCATCTGAGGGAAAAGATCAACCAGCTTGCAATGATCAACTGTGTCCAGAGAGGTAAAAGCTTTGTAAGAAGTTTTGAAAAAGGAGGTTGCTTCTTTCTTTAATAAATCCTGATCATTAATCAAACAATTGTTTTCACCTTTGATGTCTCAGATGAAATTTTTATTTCTGTTTCTAGAGGCCACATTATGAAAAAAAATTGTGTTGCGATCACCGCTATCCAGCCAGAGAGCTCTGCTACACAGTCTCTATTTTTATTCTTCTTGGCGAAGTAAATTTTTTCTTTCTAGTTCCAGGTTTCTCAAATTGGTTTCAAAAACTTGACTGTTTGGATCCCCCAAGATATTGGTAGTGAGAGACTTGATTTCAGATTCTAGGAAGACCAGCTTGGCTTTGTCTTTTTTTATTTTGTCTTTGTGCCAATTCTTGGTTTGTTGTTTCAGAACTTGAATTTTCCAAACTAATTTATTTTGAGCATTGGATTCTATATTGAAACTGGAATCATTCCAGACTTTTTTAACGAAGTCCATGACAACACTATCTTTGAGCCAATGCCCATTGAATTTGAAAGGACAGTTTTTGTGCTTTGACGATACGTTTAACTGAAAGTAGACGGGGGCCTGATCTGAAAAGTAAGGGGATTCAACCCAAGTTCTGTAGTGACCGATAGTAGAGAGGAGTTCTTCTAAGACCATAAATCTATCAAGCCTCTTGGAGATCGTGTTTTGAACTAAGCACCCATTGCACCAAGTGGGCACGAGCTCGGGAGGTTTGATGTCTATAATATTTTTTGAGGTGAATAAGTCTTTGTAAAAAACATCAATAAAACCGGAAGGAGTTGCTCCCCAGGCCTCATCTGAATCAAGGATGATATTAAATTCATTGGCCATGATCAAATTAGTGGCAGACAAGATACCACTATCTTTTACTTTAGTCCAGAAGGCTTTCCTGGCTGTACAAGGGTCGTAGACGTTAAGTAACGTTAGTTCCCGATTGTCTAAAATGTTGAAGCCTACTAACAAAATTCCCCCCACAGAAAGGTAGGGGGTCAGTTCAAGTGCAAGTGGACCCCAAGCTACCAGGAGGCCCCTAGAGGTGCCTACTACATTTACTGAAAAAATGGCCCATGAAGGGCGAAAACCAAGAAAGAAATCTCTGGATTTTTGGGCTGGAGCCAGAATTTCTTGAAGGAAAACAATTCCAGGTCTCGTTTGCTCCATAAAATGACGGAAGGAGGTGGTTTTGAGGGTGCCTCCAATCCCTCTTATATTCAGAGAGAGAATTAACATTACTTTTCCCTCGCCAGGGCTTTCAGTGCTCTAAGAGGCCCAACATCTGTGGAAGAAGTAGAAAGATGAGAAGTCTGTTCGGTTGATTGTAAGAGCTTTTTTTGGCTGCTTCTAGTTTTGATCGATGATATTTCTAGCGTGATGCCCCTCGACCTGGAAAATATTTTCTTGCCTCTTCTCGGGTTTTTCTTTGAACTTGAAGCTTTCAAAATGCCCAAAGGGTCAAGAATTTTCTTCCCCAAATAGCTAGGGAGAAGCAAGGTTTCATTGATCTCCTAGCCAGTGGAGGTCAGTGAGTCAAGGATAATTCTGAGTTCGGAAGGGTCTTCCTCCGATTCCATAAAACCTTGCAGGATAATATTCTCGGGAGCCTCTAACTATGGGGAGGTGGAGGGTGAAACTGGGGAAGTGGAGAGTTTGGGGGAGAGTTAGGCAGTAGAGGAAAAGTCGAGCTGGAAGGAATAGGAGGAGTCGGTCTTGGCATTGAGATAAAAAAAAAGGGAGACACCGCGAAGCTATTTCAAAAGGAGGTTGGTTCTCTCACAGAGCTAGTGGGAAAGGAGGTAAGTAGAGTGTGTGGTTTTAAGGTGTGTGTCTCCGCACTGTAGAGTTCGTCACATTTCGAGCTAGGGGGAGATTAGGCTTAGTAAAGGGAAACAGATTAGCACATCCTCTCTTAGGTAAAGGAACATGGGAGGGCGGACAAGTTAAGCAATCTGAGGCATCCAAGATTTGTTTTTCCCACGATGTTAATGAAGAGTAAAGATAAGGGAAAAAGTAGTGTAGCTTACTCGAAAGAGTGTCCAGAGTATCCAGGTGTGAGTCAGAGTTAGTAGGACTGTAAGTGGGGAAAGTGGCTTGTGAATCAACTTCCATCATGTAATTTGGTGGGTCTTCCTACAGTAATGTGTCTTCCAACTTGTCCTCTATCAGTATGACTTTGCAGTCTCTCTGAAGATGTCCTGTGCAATGACACCAGTTGCATTTGAAAGGAACCCCCTAGTAGTCCAGTTTTTGTTTGTAGTTTCGACCTCGCCAGTTAATGTCTAGGACTTCAGGAAGTCCCTCATGTATGTCTATCTCCACTAGCACTCTCCCAAGCTTCCTTAACGGACTAGTGAGGAAAGAGGAGTCCAGTGCAATGAAGTGCCTCAAAGCGTTCCCTATGGCCTTGAAGGCCTCTTCATGCCAGAAATGTAATGGCAAACCCGGTAGGAGGACCCAAAGGTGTCAGAGTTTAAAGTATTTGGTTTCAGGGTTGAAGGCTATCCTCCATTTTTTCAGCATCAGGCTACTTTTACCTAGGACCTAGTACCGGTTAAGGAGTAGTGCAACATCCTCCGGAGTATATCAAGGGAGAGGTGTCCAAACTTTTATGACCTAGTCTGAGACAGGACTGTCTGCTAGTGATGAATAAGCAAGTCTACCCACCAGACCACAGAGAGCTAGGCTGCAGGTATCTTTGAGACCCACGTCGTCACCGAGAACCATCCTTCTAGCTCGCTTAATTGGTTTCCAAGGATTTTTTCTAGCTCCTGACTGGGCGGGAGAAGTAGAAAGGTTTGGTGGTTTGTTGGCCAAGGAGGACTTCGGGGCTAAGATTTTAAGGTGGCGCTCAAGTTCAGCTGAGCCCTACGACAGCGGGGACTGTTTCAGCAAAGGGGCGTTAACGTGTATAGAAGAAGGTAGGCAGGCCAACAAGGAAGTCTGATCAGTGTGTGGGTCCAAGGCAGGAGAGAAAACGGTAGCAGGAATGATAGTTAAATGGGTAGACTGTCTAGGAAAAGGTGAGAGTAAAGATTGTTGACCTACACTGTCAATAGTGTTGAATATTTCTTCCCTGAGCCAGTCTAGTTCGTCGGAAGGATTCATTAGTGCTTCAATATCTTTATGGAGCTTTTCGGGGTCCATAGAAACCAGGTTGAGTAAAAAACTAAAACTCACAGGTCAATCACGGGAAAAATGTGAAGACTTCACCAAAGAACGAGGAGGGTTCAGTAAACGAGGAGGGGGGACTGTAGTGTTAGTAAGGAAGACAAAACAATGGGTCCCCCATATGCATTACTTGAAATCATCAGCAATATATAAAAACACACAACATAAATACCATCTCCATATTCTGCATGATTCATATGTTTGGAGTCTTCATTTGCATCTTTGACCTTAGAACCTTCAATGTCACTATCAATTCATTTTTGTCTTGTATTTTTCACATCCATCTAATTATGATTTGCCACAATATCAATATAACAAAAACACAACACTTTGTATTGATTTGGCTAAACTCAATAAAAATTGCATTTGATTCCAAAAACATTAATACGTACTTATTTGGAGTTTCCAAACAGGAAATTGTCAAATTTGTCACATCTAATAATGCATCACACATTGAGTTGATGAGGCTCAAAGTGTTTCTCTTCACAAACTCCAAATAAAATTAAAAAACATTTTTAATTTTACAATGGTCAAAGATTTCTCAGGATCATTCTGGATCAACACTCTTCTCAATCAGCTACAACCTCGCAGATCTCCTTTTCTCAATTGATGGCAGCAACTACATCAATTACCACAACACCGCAATCTTCATTATAAATATTTTCCATTTAATTTGGTCCACCACTCTATTCAAAAGTATGGTTCCTTTGTCAAGCACTTTCACAACCATGCTCTCTCCAGTCTCCATATTTTAAATGAATTTCACCTTTGCAGAGGTTTCCTCGCCAATTTTCCTCCCCACCTCATACTTTCTGACATTTCACATCACCACCTTTCTCGAGAGCATATATGGTGTCACCTCTGATTTTCTTACAGTGTTCTTCTCCACAGGGACATCAACTCCCACAAAGGAAATATTCGCAAATCAACCACCGCGTTCACTTGTCGACTGTTACACCCATCAAAATTCCCACACTCACCATGGTTGCCATTAAAATATATTCTCTATGTTCTTTGTGAATGTATTTGGATCTGCTGACATCATATTCTGGAACAAAGCATTTACAATGGCCTCTATAGAACTGTTGAACTCATACCAGCTAGGAACCAACCGTACCTTTGGGCCAAACACTGGTACCATGACTATAAATTTTGTGAAACTGACCATCCAAGTCAATCTTACATCAATTCATCAAACACTTTACCATCAATTCACAAGGGATAACATGTATTTAATCCTTCATTTAAAACTACCACGCCCTAAGTAACTATGTAGACTAAAGAATGATTTTACATCACAAAATATTACTATGCATTACTTTTTTTTCACAAGAAAAATGGCTCAAGCTTATATTAATGATATATAAACTTTTTTACATTGACAATATAGAGGTCCCGAGAAAATGGAACAAGGGATCTGTCAGAATAAAAGAAATTCTCAGTCTTCACACTGATGAAATAAGGAAGGTCCTAGACAGAGAGGAATCATACCT